>CAJQUW010008340.1:0-11995 GCA_907163375.1 Prostheceraeus crozeri | reverse complement strand
ACTAGATTATTTTAACACTAATCTTATCAGAGACCTTTTGGCTAAATGAACGTATAATTGCTGTAATTTGATATTGCTATATATGAGCTGACCCTGCATGTAACTTCAACATGAAATGCATTTTAATGACATTATGGCGAATTCCCAGCTACTTAACAGCATAAAAGTAAGAACTTAACGATTTATTACACATAAAAGATGATTGGTGACCCGAATAGCCAGTGGCCCGGCTATAGTCATTCAGAGCATTCGATGGCTCAAGCTACCTGCGATTCCTTGACTGATCTAGTGACTCAAGTTACCCGCTCAGTCGTGTGACTCGGTGATCCTTTGACCCGGTCATTCGTTGACGCAGTGACCCAAGTTACCCGCTGAGTCCTGCGACTCGGTGATTCTTTGACTCGGCGATTCTTTGACCCAGTCATTCGTTGACGCAGTGAACCAAGTTGCCTGCTGAGTCGTGTGACTCGGTGATTCCTTGACCCAGTGATTCTTTGACCCGGTCATTCGTTGACGCAGTGACCCAAGTTACCCGCTGAGTCCTGCGACTCGGTGATCCTTTGACCCAGTGATTATTTGACCCTGTGATTCTTTGACTCAGTGACCCAAGTTACCCGCTGAGTCGTGTGACTCGGTGATTCCTTGACCCAGTGATTCTTTGACCCGGTCATTCGTTGACGCAGTGACCCAAGTTACCCGCTGAGTCCTGCGATTCGGTGATCCTTTGACCCAGTGATTCTTTGACCCGGTCATTCGTTGACGCAGTGACCCAAGTTGCCTGCTGAGTCGTGTGACTCGGTGATTCTTTGACTCGGCGATTCTTTGACCCTGTGATTCTTTGACGCAATGACCCAAGTTACCCGCTGAGTCGTGTGACTCGGTGATTCTTTGACCCGGTCATTCTTTGACGCAGTGACCCAAGTTACCCGCTGAGTCGTGTGACTCGGTGATCCTTTGACCCAGTGATTCTTTGACCCGGTCATTCGTTGACGCAGTGACCCAAGTTACCCGCTGAGTCCTGCGACTCGGTGATCCTTTGACCCAGTGATTCTTTGACCCGGTCATTCGTTGACGCAGTGACCCAAGTTGCCTGCTGAGTCGTGTGACTCGGTGATTCTTTGACTCGGCGATTCTTTGACCCTGTGATTCTTTGACGCAATGACCCAAGTTACCCGCTGAGTCGTGTGACTCGGTGATTCTTTGACCCGGTCATTCTTTGACGCAGTGACCCAAGTTACCCGCTGACAGTCGTCTTGTGAGTCTCGGTGATCCCTTACTGACCCCAGTGATTCTTTGACCCGGTCATTCGTTGACGCAGTGACCCAAGTTACCCGCTGAGTCCTGCGACTCGGTCATCCTTTGACCCAGTGATTCTTTGACCCGGTCATTCGTTGACGCAGTGACCCAAGTTGCCTGCTGAGTCGTGTGACTCGGTGATTCTTTGACTCGGCGATTCTTTGACCCGTGATTCTTTGACGCAATGACCCAAGTTACCCGCTGAGTCGTGTGACTCGGTGATTCTTTGACCCTGTCATTCTTTGACGCAGTGACCCAAGTTACCCGCTGAGTCGTGTGACTCGGTGATCCTTTGACCCAGTGATTCTTTGACCCGGTCATTCGTTGACGCAGTGACCCAAGTTACCTGCTGAGTCGTGTGACTCGGTGATTCTTTGACTCGGCGATTCTTTGACCCGGTGATTCGTTGACTCAGTGACCCAAGTTACCTGCTGAGTCGTGTGACTCGGTGATTCTTTGACTCGGCGATTCTTTGACCCGGTGATTCTTTGACGCAATGACCCAAGTTTGCCTGCTGAGTCGTGTGACTCGGTGATTCGGAGACCCACTGACCCTGTGATTTCGTGCCGCAGAAAGGCTGTGCGGTTGGAAGTTATATATTGTGAAGAATTACTGCAGTGGCAGATTGCTTTCATCGAGCAATCATGTCAGAATCATCTATCACTGCAGCAAGCCGTTCCGCATCACGTGGACATTGAGGATTATCCTAATTGAAGGAGGGCATTCCTAACTTCAAGTAATCATGCCGCTATGCGAGGAAGTGAGTTGTCTTCGCCATCTTTTCCATTGAAGTCATCCCTTTCTTCTGGATGTCAGTGTGATTTCAGTCTTTGTCAATGAGAAAGTGATGGTGGAAGTAGGGAATTCGTTCGTGAAATTCGGGTAACGAATCGTTCACTAATCACACAATCGCGTGGGGTACAGCTATCGAAGTGATTTCGGGCAATCTCGTGATCGGGCGGAGAAATGAGTGATTTTTCGTTCGTTGTCAACTTCTTACTAAGAATTGTTTAAAACATTGTAGGTCCAGTGTTTTCGCAAATCATCAATATGTCCATTTGAACTAAGAAACAGTTATACATGTTGCCAACATCACACACTGCAACAATGACATCTGCTTGCCAAAAATGCAGCCTGATAATCTTTCATTGTCTGGTTTGGGAGAAGAGCTGTAATGTCAATTCTAAAATTACATGAATTGTAAAGCAGGAGTCGCTTAGAAAGTGAAAATGTCCCACACTGTATATTTTTGCATCTATCTGTATGCTTTTCGTATGATTGAAGGCCTTTTGTCAATAAAGATGACACTAATATTACTACTGTTTTGTAAGTAGTAAGATGATGACATCTAAGAGTCAAACTTACAATACTGAATTCGATTTTAATAGATGGAAGTCTAAGGGCAATTTCATAAAAGAAATCAATAAGTTATACGTCCATCAACGCTTATGCATTGTGAAATATTGAAATCAGGCACAATATCAATCCAAAATAAAAGCACATTATAATTCATGAAGGCAAATATAGTTCTGTTTGAGATATATAAGTCAACATGATTTCTGAGAGAATATCGTTTGTATGAATTGATGATTATCAACATGGTTAATAAAGTAGAGCTAACTACATGCCCTATTAATGTTGCCAGACAAGTAGCAACGACGACAATCTCTTGAAGCATAAAATTCGCAATAAATCTAATATACTTAAATATCACTCTATCAAAAAGAAATATTCACGACTGGCATTACCGAAAAAAGTTGTTTGACAGTAGCATGTAATACATATATTTTTTTGGTATGTGACTTAACGCTGCACATACGAAATGCATATTAGAGACATACGAATAAGGATGAATTTCCATCGGGTCTCGTATATAAAACATACCAACAACTCGTATCTCAGTGTAAAACAGCCAATCACAGATAGAATAGTTCGTATCGCTACATACCAATCACATACGAAAGTAAGTGAGATGTGGTATGAAAAACATACCAGATCTCTGTAAACATACGAGAATCTCGTATCAGATGTTAGTTTCAAATTGTATGTAATTTTGGTGTATGTTTGTATGCAATTTTCGTATCCAGCGATTTACAATGTAGGCTACACAGGCTTACGGCTTCATCAAGTTGTAGGCCTATGACTTGTATTCTTGATTTTATTAGAGACTAGGGTGACGTCAAAAGAAATTTGTTTATATATTTTTTCATCCTTCGTCGTGAGAACATCTGAAATCTGAGTACATTTGGCCTATTACACAATCAAGCGCTAGATGTTGGAAGTATTCGTTAAGTACAAGCAAATCTTTGAAAAAGGTCACTGACAGCAAAAATGACAACAAAAATTAATAAACCATCCCCTAATCGAAAGATTTGGTGAAGGTGATTAATCAAACTACGATTATTAATTGCTCTGGCATTGCATTATTGTATTAGATGAGGTCAGAGGTCAAATGATTCAAACTCACGGTGGGTTTTGAGGGGTCAAAATCGATGTATCGACTCCATTCAAAATACCTTCATGAATGGGTAGCCTAGGGTCCCAGAAGTTGTAAAAACTGCATTTCAAAAAAATCGGTCGGTAGCTTTTTTTGTGGGACCATTTTTTCAGAAATGGCGGCCAATTTTTCAGATTTTTGCCCTTTGTTCGAATTATGACTATTTTGACATCCATCTTCCATGCACAAGCTTCTATTACAAAATCCAGTATAAATTGATCAAGGAATATCAGTGTGATCATTATTATAGGTATGACTGTTGTGTTATTGGCACATAACGATGCCAAATTTACAAAATGGCGGTCTTTTTGCCATTTTTTTGAAGTTCAGATTATTTATACAAACCTACGAGTTTGCCTCATATCATGTTCTCTTCGTCACACATGTCCATAATCAGAAGCTATGTTGTCGTTGTCGCTATTCCTAGAGAGACAAAAGCAGCTATTTTGAGGTCGGACGAATATCTATGTCCCATCCAGACATCAACGATCGATGCTCGTTTTCAATTCAAATGCCACACATATCATGGCTGGCTATTCAGTGAATGATTTTGGTATTGTGACGTCAGCCAAAACAATAGGCATGACGCGAGTCAGCATTATTGAACACATCAGAGAGTTGTTTTCATCACATTCAGACAAGTATGACCATATGTGGCGAATGAACCATCAATGGCGTTTGTTAGAGAAAATGTTATGTTTACTATGTCTCCGAAAATCGAAGGAAATGCGTGGTTCTCACAGAAAATCAGATTAGGGACTATTCATCAAATTTAATGCATTTGAGATCCCGATGATATATCGATATCCAACAGCATTTTGGTGGATGGAAAAGTGTCGTCTTATTCTTTCGGAATATTCTTCGAAACCTATGTGATCACACTATTGAATTACCAGATTATTCATTGATTGGGAGTCCATCACGAACTCGATGATTCTGATTGTGACTGGCTACATTTGTAAAATTGCAAAGTCAACCTCAAATCCAAAATTTGAAACAAGGCAAACGCCGTTTCCATGGAAAAAAAGCTGAACAGCTCCATTCAGAAAAAATTCTGTGGGGGGTGGACACAAAAAAAAAAAAACTTTCCTGAGAAACTGTGTGCAAAATGTCTATCTGAATTTCGGAAGAGGAAAAGAGTCATCAGGGTGTACCAAAGATACATTAAAACAGTACTTTAAGTGGATATTCAGTCCTCACAAACATCATCGGAATGATGAATGTGTTGGGTGCTGCAAGCCAGTCACCAACCGCAAGCTTTTGAGATTTCTTCAAAAAGTGCTTGCCATAATCAAAGTGAGTTGAAATCTTTCTCGTAAAAGCAAAACACTGGAAAGCTAGAGTCAAGAAGTTCGTTAAATCAACGCATGAATCAAGTATCAATTTGAACCATTTTTGAAAGACAAGTTGTTATCAATATTATTCATTTTTCTCGATGAACAATTTGAAGTGAATAACGTGCGACTTTTTATGATAATTCTGGGGAACAGTAACGAGAGACCTGTAGTGTAATGTGCAAGATATTACCAAAGGCTTTAATCCATGTGATATGCACAACGAGAGGTTATTGACCACGACAATGTATTTTTATTAAATTGTCTCTTGATGGAGGCGGAGGCTTTGTTAAAGTCATGAATCAGCGTGTTTTACCATCGATGACGAGAATGTACAACACAAGACAAGACATCGAAAAGATACTGTACTAACACCAGCAGTTTGCGAGGTAACAACTCTTTGCATTTGCAAATTATGAGCTGTTAAGCCTAAATACCGCTTATTTTATGCATACGTTATTTTCTTGTACACCAATACATCTGTTTTCTATTAGCTATGCCTGCAATTTTCCTACTTTTGTACAGAATGCCGAAGTCACAGTCGCATATATTCGTTAGCAACTACATGCGCGTATATTACAAATCACGAAGAGTATAGAAAATGCATTCATTACATTGTTCAAACAAGATTCGAATCATTGTGTGAACTTAGGCCAATAACACTTAATGAAATACCATTAATACTCATATATACATATTACAATCCATTGTATGACTAAATCACAAAAAAACATAACTAAAAAAAACGTCTTGACTATGACATGTGTGCATTACTTGAATGAAAGAAACATGATATGAAGCAAACTCTCAGGTGTTTTGTATAAATAATCTGGACTTCAAAAATGCAAAAAAAAAAGACCGCCATTTTGAAAATTTTGGCATCGTTATGTGCCCCCAATTAACACAACAGCATACCTATAATATGTCACTACTTGAATTTCCTTTTTTCGATCAATTTATACTGGATTTGTAATAGAGCTTGTGCATGAAGATGGGTCAAAAAATAGTCTTAATTCGAACCAAAGGGCACCAAAATGCTGAAAAATTGGACGCCATTTTTGAAAAAATGGTTCCCACAAAAAAAGCTTTACCGACCGATTTTTTTGAAATGTCATTTTTACAACTCTGGGACCCTAGGCTACCCATTCATGAAGGTATTTTGAATGGAGTCGATACATCGATTTTGACCCCTCAAAACCCACCGTGAACTTTTATTAGTTCAACTCAAATATCACTAAAATCGTACACTTTAGTATTTAGTTTCTGTACACTGTAAATCGCTAAATACCAATCACATGCGAAGGATGCATACCAAAATATTTTTTGGTATATTTCTGTACTCTCTTGGTATATATTTGTATACTTTTCGTATGCTTTTTCAAATGTGATATGATTTACATACTAAAGCCATACCAGCACAATGTTAAAAGAAAGCATCAATTAATTCTAAAGTATGTTGATTTAAGGCCTTTTGTCAATAAAGATCACACTAATGTTACTACTGTTTTGTAAGTAGTGAGATAATGACATTCGATAGTCAAACTTACACTACTGAATTCGATTTTAATACATGTAAGTCTAAGGCATCTAATGAATAATCAATAAGTATTTGACCAGCAACAATTATGCATTATGCAATTTTGAAATTAAGCATATTATCAATCCGAAATAAAAACACATTATAATTCATGAACGCAAAAATTGTTATGTTTGAGATATATAAGTCAACATGATTACTCGATAGTTATCGTATTATATAAATGATGTTTATCAACTTGGTTCATGGAAATGAGCTAATCATGAATCTTGTGAATGCCATAAGACTAGTAGCAACGATGACATGCGGCTCTTGTTCACAATATATCTAATCTAGTTAAATACCACACTTTCCCAAAGAAATATTTACGACTGGTATTACTGGAAAATTTTTGTTTGACATTTAAGTATGTAATATAACTTATTTATTTTTGCAATGTGACTTAAAGCTCTCATTACTAAACACATACAATAAGGACGAATTTGCAATCGGGTTTCGTATATAAAACATACCAATCACAACTCGTATTTAGTTGTAAAACAGCCAATCACAGATAGAATAGTTCGTATCGCTACATACCAATCACATACGAAAGTAAGTGAGATTTCGTATGAAAAACATACCAGATCTGTAAACATACGAGAATCTCGTATCAGATGTTAGTTTCAAATTGTACATGTATGTAATTTTGGTATATGTTTGTATGTAATTTTCGTATCCAGCGGTTTACAGTGTGGGTGAAGAAACAGCCCAATTCGGTCACTTTTATCGAGACACTGAGGCTAAAAGATATATGATTCTGCAAAACTTCAATAATTGCTGATCAGATGCAAAACTAAAAGGTACAAAAATGATAAAATATCATGTTTGAGTTTCAAATTTCAAACATGCATGCATAATAAGCAGATAATTTCCAATTCAAAGATTTTGCATTTATTAATATCTTTATATTGATAGGAAGAATACGAGAAACGAAGGTTAAGATAACTATGGAGATCATCCATCATCATGCTGACAACAGAAACATTCCTAATAAAATGATTTGCTGTGAAAGATTTTTCTAATTAGATGCCAAAGCAGCAACTCCGCAAGCACTTATAACTATCAAAATCTTCTACAATCATAATTTCATTTGTCGATTAATTTAATGACATCGATGACATCTTACTCGATATGCCGATTGTCGGTTACATAAGGTTTTGCCTCTACTTTAAATATTCTTCCTCATTAATGAATGATATTTTATGATGGCATATGCTTAATGGCACTTAAGTAAGACGTCATTAAAGCTTCGTTTAAATAATGACAACAGGACAGCCACCTCGTCTTCCGGTAGAAGTCCATTGCATTTTATAATCCTGACTTTCGATTATTTCAGCCCTGATGACTTGGGTGCCTCCATGTACCCGATGCGCTCGGTAGGGAAAGGACATCATCTTCGAGTAGCATTTTTTATTTGTGTCAGCGACGTTTCGATGAAAAGCTTATTCATGCACTGAATGCTTGCTCGTACACCCACAGCTTTCAAGTGACGTAAGTAAGTAAAGGCAGTTATGAGTCACTACTCTGTAAACTGTACACCGCTAAAAACAGCTAAAATAACTGTTAGGCTTTACAGAAAATATCCGTAAATATTTGTTAAAATAATGACTTCACAACATGGTGAGTGATGACGTAGCAGTTTTTGAATCCATGTTATCATAAAGCAAACGTCTGCATATATACAGTTACAAATAATGTCGAAGGACTAGCATTATCGAGAAAATTCAATGATCAGAATTCTCAAATTGAATGAATAGTTTTTTCAATTGAGGAGTATTAAAATTAAAAAAAATATTTTGAAGGAATCTACAGCAATCCGTAAGCTACGGACGACTATTTTCCTATCTCTGTTAGGTAATTGAAAATTTCTATTTGACCACTCAACACTTCCTGCATGTGCCATCGTTTTGAATCAATTTGCATCTTCTAGCAAAGTGATTCGTTAAACAATTCAACATAAAATCTATCATGTAATAACTGCGACAAAAGAGTTCCCGTAATGACGTTCTTCAGTACAGCCTTCCGATGACGATCCATAGAAAACTAACTTTTCGCTTTGTTCAACTGGGACAAGAATATGACAGCAGATTTGATTGCTTGTTGATGTGCACAAGATAGATCCATTTGCATGTATGGGTTAGCCTGAACGAATTCCTCTATCTCACCATTGTATGCAATGGGGTAGCAATCAATATAAATTAACATAGATTATACAACTCTCACACTCACGTAGAGTTCCATTGTTCAAGTTAAAAGTACATATCTTGACTTTTTTCTTAGTGATAAATTTGTCAAATGGAAATATAATTCAAATAGGTGACCCTTCCACGATCAAATGAGCTGACTGTGCACGGTTAATATAGTGCAATGTTCTGTTCGTCAGAATTCAGGAATTTGCATTTCCGTTTTAATGGAAAATAGATCTACTTGCCCCTCGGGACTATTCTGGACGTGATCACTTTATGAGAAAGTCATCTCAGACCGAAGCACGCAGACAAGGCAATGATCTATACAGTATGGTTTATGGGTTGCTTGGTCAGGCAACCGGTCAACAACGTATGTACACGCGCAACAATTGTTTATCAATGTCTCTGGTTATAGTGTTCTATGTCTTTGATGATGGCATTGATCGTTTCTGATGAAAAAGAAACAGGATTAGAACTCGGCATACGCGCAGATTCCACCAGACCCATGGATAGGGCGTATTGCAGTCTCTAAAAGCATCGCACCCTGCGTATTAAAAAGGCTGGTCGGACGAGATGATTCAACCATTACTGCCAGGACCCTAATATTCATTAACCCTATCCATACCGGCTCCTGAATCGCATCGCCATCCCGGGGGGAATGAAATACATAATAACAATGAAATTTCAGACATAGAATAATCTGAGTAGATCTTTCTAACGGTGGTATCTGTTTTTCTAATTCGTCCATCTTGATTCTTTTAAATGACGATTTACAATTAGAGCTCAAAATTAAAGCGGATTTTTTATGTTATCTCTCATCGACATGCAAACATAGATACCAGTGCTTTTAGATCAATGACGTTAGTGACACATACAAATTAATGATCAAGAGAATGAATCTATTTGATGCTTCTATACTTGCTGACTGCACATCATTAATATATATATCAAAATTTGAAATATGTGGATATTGCTTTATTACAGTAGCCCTTTAGTAATATGCCTAGATCTTGATTAAATTTTTGGATGCTAATTTTTCGATGACCCTCCCAAATGTTATGGTCATTTTATACCCTTTAAACATCATGAACAATCGGCCAGAATTTGAAATTTAAATTTGAAACTTTAGCCAAAATTTATTTTTTAGAAAATATTGTTGTCGAACTTTCACCAGTTACATGTGGGCTCCGATTTATCAAGTTCTACAATGTTATAACAGATAATGAAATGACTGATCAAATTACCTTCACGAATAACAAATGTGCATGTGTGAAAAGCAAATGCAAATATGCACTTCTACTGAAAAGCAAATAAGTAGTATTTACATGACATTCAAGTTTGGATGACTGTTATCGATGTCTATAGTATCGTTGATGTCTATAGCATCTTGATGGTGCAATTTATGGACACCTAGTTGTGATGTGATGCAAAATATTGATATTCAGCTTGCTTTGTCAAAACTGATGTTCACACCAGATGTTTGCAAAATCAGGCAAAATTCAGACTTTCAAAAAATGCACTTTTCAAAGCGGACCATAAATTCAACTTTCCCATGAACCAAATGCAACGATTTTCGGCGAAAAGTTGGGAAATACGCAGAAACTAAAAGTCACAAAAGCCTGGGTCAATCGGTTCAGTTTTAAAAGCTGCACAACAAAACTGGCTGGGACAAGGGGGCCGGTTCCCCCCCCCCCGGTATGGATAGGGTTAATCAAGTGAAACATATTTCTACATTGAACTAAAATTCTTTTTATATCAAAGGTACTTCTTCTGAGGTAGTTTATTATTTCATCTAGGTATTGTATTGAGAAGGAAACACCTATAAAATGACCATACATCTTTGAGGGAATGATAATAGAGAATCAATAATGTGCTTTAATAATAGGTACATTAAACTTGAGGCGAGAATGCAGGTGCATGTTTTTCGACAAGAGCCTTTCTTCCGACAGCTGCGTTTTCCCCTGGAACACAATCTTAATAAAGTCCGCGATCTCTTTTAAAATCCAAATAAATGATTCATAGAAGGCTATGTTTTGAGAGGAGGTGAATGGCGGCAGGTTTTGGAAGGTCTACAATGATAACACACTTGCATTCGTTTCAACTACACTGTTAGATGTCTCCTTATCTCGCAAAGTGATTGAATTCTCCTGTCCGCATCATGCCACCAAGTTGCCGCTATCACACGATATTCGATTGTGTATTAGGCGATAGATTCTCCTGTCCGCATCATGCCACCAAGTTGCTGTTATCACACGATATTCGATTGTGTATTAGGCGATAGATTCTCCTGTCCGCTTCATGCCACCAAGTTGCCGCTAGCACACGATATTCGATTGTGTATTAGGCGATAGATTCTCCTGTCCGCATCATGCCACCAAGTTGCCGCCAGCACACGATATTCGATTGTGTATTAGGCAATAGATTCTCCTGTCCGCATCATGCCACCAAGTTGCCGCTAGCACACGATATTCGATTGTGTATTAGGCAATAGATTCTCCTGTCCGCATCATGCCACCAAGTTGCCGCTAGCACACGATATTCGATTGTGTATTAGGCAATAGATTCTCCTGTCCGCATCATGCCACCAAGTTGCCGCTAGCACACGATATTCGATTGTGTATTACGCAATTTGATTTCTATCAATTTCAATTACATTTGAAGTGAGGAGGAGCATCAGAAGATATAATATATTTGAAACTTAGTCACTTCCGGCCCACCCTGTACATAAAACTTCAAGCCGCAGACGGAGCCGTGGTATTTACTGTCGGCTCCGGCTGCGAAACCCTGATTACGGTAGCAGTGAATGTCTTACTTTGGCAAAATTTTTGAGAAAGGCTCAGAGACATTTCGGATATATGGAATAGCAATCTTGCCCACTAGGGTTGGAACAGGCCGCAAATTGTAGAGAAAAACAGGAAGACAAACCCTGTGATGAAGAAATGCGCTTTTTAATTGAATCTGTTGATTTGATGTAGATTATTGGTACTTGCATCTCTTCTGTGCATAGAGATCAATTTTCGATTCATTCATGCATACATGTACTTTGATCACCCATTGGAATTGTTTTTCGTGAATATTTTGAACACTACTATTGAGGGCCATA
>CAJQUW010008338.1:0-14457 GCA_907163375.1 Prostheceraeus crozeri | reverse complement strand
GACGTGGGGCATTTCCACGCGAGAAATTAAAAAATGTCAAAATTTCAAGTTCCAATTTTTGCATGAACACCAGTATATTCCTCATACACATATTATGAAATTTCAAATTCTATTTGTTTGATCAACTTGCCGATAAGTTATTCGACACAGTAACTAATTTAAAATCATGCAAATCTTAAAAAATGCATGATTTTTATTGTAATTACTTGATCACTTTTATGACAGGCTTGAGACTGATAAGTTTCGACATAAATACTTTGTTGAGTCCTCACGGCTAATAACTTTAATATTGAGATACTTAAAATCCAGTAAATTTGCATTCACTGCATTATGCATCTAGGTGATTCCGTCACGAAAAAATACTAATTATGCATCTCACAAGACTAGATTTAAATATTTTTCTTTGAAAATCTAGATTCTCTGCATTCACTCGATAGGAAATAAACTAGATTAGTCTAAGTTTTTTCTCGGGTATGTATAAAGTAGTTATGGAAAAATGATTCCGTCACGTGACGGAATTGCTCGATGTAATTGCTGGAAAAATAGAGGAGGCTTCGAGTTCACCTTGCAAACATGAGGAGTATGAGGGGAAACTAAGAGAGTTATACACGTAAGCATGTGCGGTAGCGGATAATTTCCATGTGTTTCTGTAGTACATGTCATTGCATTTCACAGGGAGCCAGTAAGAGTATAAGGCCTACACATGATTGTGTTGATGGCAATCAAAATCAAACTCAAGAAATATTAGTTCTAGTAGCAGTGACTACTATCTATTAGCTACGTTTATGTTAAATGGACAACCAAGAAGCGTATCTCTGCTCAAGAGAACATGAAACGGGACTTTACATGACTTTTTGAAAACGTCATTGGTGACAAAATACGTTCTGAATGATTGCTTGATGCCTGAATATAAATTTAGCGGCAATGTTCCCTATTTCCCCTTCAAACTCATCTATACTTTAACAAAAGCTCTCATTTGATGACTTCATCAGCCAATGATTTAACGGTGTCGATCCTCCAGACTTCTCCAAGAAAAAAGGTGCTTCTGAGTCTCCTGATCTAGATTCATTAGTTAGCGGACGGAAATGTCTTTTTTTGCAGGATAGAATAATTTTCCGAACATGCCATTGACTGCCGTGGAGCGTCAACAGTTCTGACAGACTTAGATTTGCATAACACTTATTAAGAGAGAGAAAGGTCTAGAAAAGCTAAACGATGGAGTACTATGTCTGAAAACGGGAAAAATAAACTTAAAAGGAGACATAATGAAGCACAGAAACGGTATCACGAGAAACAACAAAACAAAGGATATAGTAACACCACACATTCCTATGCTCCTCATCCATGAGATAAACCGTAAAACGTGCCCATGAAAGCACTTCCAATTCACACTAATAAGGCGCAGACCCATTTTGGTATTTTTGACATAAGAAAGGATTCCATATCAAGGAGCACCGAATGTGCACTAGATCAACTTCCGTTCAGGGCTAGAAGACAGTGTTAAGGTCATGTTATTGACTTTTACAAGAGATACATATCTCGTGATGAGCATATTTCTACATTGCTCGCATCCTAGGGATGATACAGACTGTATTGGGGGTCTAGGTAAGCAATAGAAACTCCAGCCGAAGCCTAGATCAGACAGTGAAAAAAAGGGAGAAAGTTCGGTCCCAATTTACACGAGCGCTCCAGCAATTCTAGTGGACTACGATATTTGACATGATTGGAGCAACATTTGAAAGACGAGTGCAAAGCTTGTATGATGGAGGGCGGAACGTACGCGCGGTAGGTGCGTAGGGCGCCGACGCCGATATTGGGGGCAACGCAATTGGTTGTTGAGAATCGGATAAAATGCATATCTGGATGCCTCTACTAGCATGATTTTTCATTCTGTAAGATGGGTCTAGTAGGCCTACTTGTATAGGGCTGGCAAATAAGTATAAAATGTTGACTTCGCGTGGGGCTCAGAGCTGTAAATATGACACTGTTTTCATGGTTGGATAAATACATTGAAAATTCTGAATGGCAAGGGAAAAATCATTTGAATTTGTAGGAGCAAATCGAGAGTGATTCCGTCACGGTGATTCCTCAGCGATGACATCTTTGACCTAACACAGACCATACTAAGAAATAAACAACATCTGAACTAAATATTCATCCGTATGAATACATGCCCAACCATCAAACATACTGAGAGTATATGCGAATCTGGACATCTGGATTCGCAGACTTTTGCCTCGGTTCACAGCAAATTAAAAATTGAAAAAATTCTCTGCGTGATTCCGTCACGAAGAATTCATGATTTTGAAACATTGCCTCTAATAAAAAATCTAAATCCTCTTTTTGACATCTGAATACCACAGTAAATTCTTCAGTCATCTCTGAGAAAATAGGACCATAATTTTAAACGAGTGATCAATGTTTTGCTCGAAAAATTAAAAATGATCCAAAAAGAGTGTTCAAAAGTGAATTCCATTCCAGTCACCGCGTCGGAAATGCCACCGTGGTTCTGGTGCAGATTGAATATGTCACATGAGAAATCTGGTCTAGCTATGAGTAAATCCGCGTGATGGTATCGTATGCTCTTATTGGTCGAACAAGAGCTTCGTGTACATTTACATTCGATTATGTGAGTTTTTTCATATTTCGCGATCATCATTTAAGTGCAGCAAAATTCATTTTCTTTCCTAATTAATTGCGTTGATTTGATAGGCAATATTTTAAATTAGACTAAATTTCAAATGTTTCCAAAATGCATGATTTCCCCAAAAATATGTCGATTTTCAACGTTATCTTGCTTTTTCAGCTTTCTTCAAACATGAAGCGGGCTGGATTATTGTATCCGAAACGAGAGGCGCACTCCTAGGCCATTTCAACAGATAGCGAAGTACCTCGAACTGAATTAGTCCTGCTCAAATTGAATCGCCTTCAATTCCCTACAAAGTCTGGTGAATCGGACGCTTTCATGGGTATCAAACACCGGTCATCGCCCTCTTGTGAAACGTGTCTTCGCCTGCTCTAATAAATTTCGACAAGAATGGTTGATAGAGTTCCTATCCACACATAAATTACACAGCTCTATACGCTTCAGGGACGTCAGATCCTCATTGTCGGGTTTATTGGCGGTTGTTCTTATTACAAGTGGAACGCTCTACGGCTACTAGGCAAAACCACTACAACATTCAGCTTGTCATTATCCCACATCAGCTACTCTTTAACTCTCGTTACCTCTTATACATCAATTACCAGTGCGGTGTGTGGACCAATGATTGATTCAAAACGCTGGGAAGAGGAGAAATAATATCTGATCTGGAATTCGTTGTTAATTTAAGATCATTGTAAGGACAGCAAGAAATGTCCAATGATAAATTAGAATGAATACCACCGCGTACGATAAGATTCGAGATAAGATTCGTCTCCTTCCGTTGGACTACTGTGATGCGTACTACTCATACGTAATGTCATTGTTGTTGAAATTGATGAAAATCGCTACTTTGTCACCTAGACTATCTCTACCAATATCTCATCCAATGGCGAGTGTTAATCAAAAAGTACCTTATGTTGTGGAGTCCGTAACGCCCCGTAAACATACCAGACATCAGCTGTAAAATGCTCTCAGCTCAATGGAAAAGGGGGTTGGAGAGGGAGGAAGGAGTATAGAAATAAATTATTAATATATATTAATGGATAAAAAACTACCAGACAGCATGTGATAACCTTGGGCAGAGGAGAGGCAACGAATATGGATCCGTCATGTTTAAATATACGCATGTCCAAATAAGGTGGGGGAGTTATATAGCACAATGCGCATTGTTACATTTTTGCACAAACTCAATATTATCTTCAAAGCGTTCACTGATCTGTTGTAGCAATTGTTTTATCACGAGGTAAATATTGTGCAATTGATTATTCGTATTTGTTTGATTGTTAAAAATTCCTCTAACAAATGACTGATATAATTCCAGGAACTCTGACCATAGTGCCAGACATTCCTAGGTGTTATCATATCATGGCGTCAAAACATTACATTAGTGTGGGTATTCAAATTTTTTAGAATCATCGAGATGATCGTTCACATTCTTACAGAAAACTACGTAACATAATGAATCTCTCAATAGGATGGATAGGGGCAGAGATATGGGTGGGGGGGGGGCGGGCAGAGTACAGGTAATACTTATTACAGTACAGAAAGGAGCGTTTTTTTTGGTTCTAATACTTTTTATCGGCGGGGGGGGGGGGGGACCTGGGAGAGGTCAATCATGCTTCGAGTTGGGAGCCGTGAGCTCTATGGGTTTCTTTTGCGTTAGTTCATTGGGTTATAAAAACGACTAGGGGACAGGGCAGTACGAAACGGGGTTATACAGGGCATTTAACAGCGTTTACGCCATGCAGGCGGGGGTGCGGATGTGTGCAGCAATTTTAGGAGGATAATTCTTTAAATAAGTTGTCATACGGGATATGTCCTCTTCTTGCAGGTGTTTAAATTGTTAAGCATTGTTCACACAAATCTTAGAGGATGTGTGCTATTTACATCTCTTGTTTTACTACAAAGTCAAAATGACCTCATTCATCATCTATTGATATACTGTTTAAGTCTAATCGAGTAAGGTAATCAGCTCCCCATGTGATTCGTTATTGCAGATAGGTGGTGCTATTCATGATGATTTGATCTTCAGTTGAAAGTTTGTGACGGGGTTTGTGCTTGATTTTGGAAGGAAACTTTCGAATCATTGGAGATTCAATAGTGGCGAGCTGGATTCAAAGTGCCTAGGCGTGAATTTTGCTAAGAATAAAGATATTTTTTATCAATGGATATCAGCAGGTTTTTTTGTTTTAAATAAAAACACGAAAAAACTTTAAAATAACTGTCATCAAACCTCATTTCTCGAATTATTGCACAATGGTCCACTCAATTTTCCAACAAATGATTATGTCTATTTTTGTTTAGCGAAGGGCAACGGCGCCTCGTTTGTTTTTGTTTATGTGCCCATTTTTTTAAAATCTAATTTGTATCACTTGAATTATGATTGTTAGCACTACTTATGAGATAACATGAAAGATTTTGAAAACGTCTTTTTTTCTGTTGATCAGCAGGGAGTGTAAGGAATTCCTGGTTTTCTGAAACATTTAATTTGATCCGAAGTTTCGCACTGAAATACATGTAGGCTACTACAAACTGTATAGCAATGATCCGGCCAGCTCGGCTGAAAGTGGTGATAAAAATGAACTCGGTGGAAAATAAATGGACACGTGGTCCTGCGCGAAAAAAATGAAATTTTATCTGCATTTAAATGAATCTATAGGCTGTTTAATGCCATGATGATGTAAATTCCGGCTTACGGGGTAAAAATACTCAAAACTAATGATGGCTAATTGCTATGTTCGTGTTAATTCTTTATATTTTCGGTCTAGTGAAAACTTAATGTTCATCGTAACGCCTTACATCTTGCAGCATGTTCAGCAAAGGAGAAAAGTTTCCGCAATAGTTCTTAGTATAGGGGGCTATTGTAGTTTGTGTGACTGTCTTATGGTGTTGTTGAAAGCATCAGGTAAATTCCCGTGAAACACCGACACGGATGGGAATTTTTAAAATTTAGGATTAGTTTCAAACACCTCAAGCAGTTTCTTTTATTATATACTGAAGTACCAGAAATTGTCTTAGTTTTCATTTTTCTGTCTATATTTTCAAAATGAGAACGATTTGAAAAACAAAAGAAAAAATCAAATTTTTAGACAAATATAACTTAAAAAGTAAAGTCTTGAAAATATGTTATAAACTACTATTTTCCGATATCATCAAGTGATTATATGTTAAAAGAGGATCGTTCTCATGCTAATCAAATACGCTAGTTCAGAGGAAAGTTTGTATACCTGTGGGTACAGGCTGCTCTAAAAGTCTCATCGTCAAAAAAAGTTAACTGATGTCGGAACGGAAATAATACTTCTTTTTTGTATATTGCTTATGCATCAAGACATCAATTTGTCTTCGATCAGTTTATATTTTCATTTATTAATATATTTATTAATAATTTCATTATTTATATTATTTACACATTATTATGAAAATTTTTCAAAATTCTCATTTGTTTGAATTCAACATTGCCGATAAGTTATTTCGACACAGTAAACTAATTTTAAAAATCATGCAAATCTTTATATTAAAAAATGCGATGATTTTTATTGTAATTACTTGATCACTTTATGACAGGCTTGAGACCTGATAAGTTTCCGACATAAATACTTGAGTTGAGTTCCTCACGGCTAATAACTATTAATGTATTGGAGGATACTTAAAAGTGCCAGATTAAAATTTGCATTCACTTGCATTATGCATCTAGGTGATTCCGTCACGAAAAAAATACTAATAATTATGCATCTCACAAGGACTAGATTTAAATATTTTTTTCTTTGAAAAATCTAAGATTCTTTTCTGCATTCACTCGTAGGAAAATAAACTAGATTAAGTCTCTAGTTTTTTCACGGGTATGTATAAAGTAGTTATGGAAAAAATGATTCGCGTCACGTGGACGGAATTTGCTCGATGTAATTGCTGGAAAAATAGAGTGAGGCTTCGAGTTCACCTTGCAAAACATGAGGAGTTATGAGGGGAAACTAAGGAGAGTTATTACACAGTTAAGCATTGGTGCTTTCGGTTAGCGGAATAATTTTCCAGTGTGTTTTCTTGTAGTACATGTCATTTGCTATTTCAAAGGGAGCCACTTAGTAAGAGTATAAGGCCTACACATGATTGTGTTGATGGCAATCAAATCAAACTCAAGAAATATTAGTTCTAGTAGCAGTGACTACTATCTATTAGCTACGTTTATGTTAAATGGACAACCAAGAAGCGTATCTCTGCTCAAGAGAACATGAAACGGGACTGTTTACATGACTTTTTGAAAACGTTCATTGGTGACCAAAAAATTACGTTCTGAATGATTGCTTGATGCCTGGAATATAATATTTAGCGGCAATGTTCCCTATTTCCCCTTCACAACTCATCTATACTTTAACAAAAGCTCTCATTTGATGACTTCATCAGCCAATGATTTAACGGTGTCGATCCTCCAGACTTCTCCAAGAAAAAAGGTGCTTCTGAGTCTCCTGATCTAGATTCATTAGTTAGCGGACGGAAATGTCTTTTTTTGCAGGATAGAATAATTTTCCGAACATGCCATTGACTGCCGTGGAGC
The DNA here is from genome assembly GCA_907163375.1 of Prostheceraeus crozeri. NCBI lineage: Eukaryota > Metazoa > Platyhelminthes > Polycladida > Euryleptidae > Prostheceraeus > Prostheceraeus crozeri. The sequence continues at coordinate 7,264 of CAJQUW010008338.1, read as the reverse complement.
GTCAACAGAGAGGATGTGACAGAGTTCTGACAGACTTAGATTTGCATAACACTTATTAAGAGAGAGAAAGGTCTAGAAAAGCTAAACGATGGAGTACTATGTCTGAAAACGGGAAAAATAAACTTAAAAGGAGACATAATGAAGCACAGAAACGGTATCACGAGAAACAACAAAACAAAGGATATAGTAACACCACACATTCCTATGCTCCTCAGTCCATAGATAAAGCCGTAAAACGTGCCATGAATGCACTTCCAGATTCACCTAATAAGCGCAGACCATTTTGGTAGTTTTGACAGTAAGAGAAGGATTCCAGATCAAGGAGGCACCGAATGCACTAGGATCAACTTCCGTTCAGGGGCTAGAAGACAGTGTTAAGGGTCAAGTTATTGACTTTTACAAGAGATGACATATCTCGTGATGACATATTTCTACATTGCTCCATCTAGGGATGATACTGACTGTATTTCTGAGGTAAGCATATAGAAACTGCCGAAGCCTGTCAACAGTGAAAAAAGGGAGAAAGTTCGGTTCCCAATTTACTATCTCCGCAATTCGTAGAGGACTACGATATTTTGACATGATTTAACATTTTGAATACTTCAAACTTTATGATGCAACGGTACCGGTAGGCGTACCTAATATTGCACGCAATTTGTTGTTGAGAATCGGATAAAATGCATATCTGGATGCCACTACTAGCAGTGATTTTTCATTCTGTAGATGGGTCTAGTAGGCCTACTTGTATAGGGTGCAAATAAGTATAAGAATGTTGACTTCCGTGGGGGCTCAGGCTGTAAATATGACATGTTTTCATGGTTGGATGAAATACATTGAAAATTCTGAATGGCATGGAAGAAATCATTTGAATTTGTAGGAGCAAATCGGAGAGTGATTCCGTCACGGTGATTCCGTCACGATGACATCTTTGACTAACACAGACCATACTAAGAGAATAAACAACATCTGAACTAAATATTCATCCGTATATACATGCCCAACCATCAAACATACTGAGAGTATATGCGAATTGGACATCTGGATTCGCAGACTTTTGCCTCGGTTCACGCAAATTAAAAATTGAAAAATTCTCTGCGTGATTCCGTCACGAAGAATTCATGATTTTGAAACATGCCTCTAAAAAAATCTAAATCCTTTTTTGACATCTGAATACCACAGTAGAATTCTTCAGTCATGCTCTGAGGAAAATAGGACCATAATTTAAACGAATGATCAATGTTTTGCCGAAAAAATTAAAAATGATCCAAAAATAGGTGTTCAAAAGTGATTCCGTCACGCGTGGAAATGCCCCGTGGTTCTGGTGCAGTTGATAGTCACTGAGAAATCTGGTCTAGCTATGAGTAAATCCGCGTGATGGTATCGCTCTTAATGGTCGAACAAGAGCTTGTGTACATTTACTCGAGTTATTGTGAGTTTTTTCATATTTCGCGATTATCATTTAAGTGCAGCAAAATTCGATTTTCTTTCCTAATTACATTGCGTTGATGTGATAGGCAATATTTTAAATTAGACTAAATTTCAAATGTTTCCAAAATGCAGATTTCTCAAAATATGTCGATTTCAACGTTATCTTGCTTTTCAGCTTTCTTCAACATGAAGCGGGCTGGATTATTGTATCCGAAACGGGAGAGGCGCACTCCTAGGCCATTTCAACAGATAGCGAAGTACCTCGAACTGAATTGTCCTGCTCAAATTGAATCGCCTTCAATTCCCTACAAGTCTGGTGAATCGTACGTCTTCATGGGTTATCACACACCGGTCATCGCCCGTCTTGTGGAACGTGTCTTCGCCTGCTCTAATAAATTTCGACAAGAATGGTTGGATAGAGTTCCTATCCCACACATAAAATTACACAGCTCCTATACGCTTCAGGGGACGTCAGATCCTCATTGTCGGGTTTATTGGCGGTTGTTCTTATTCCGAAGTGAACGCTCTACGGCTACTGGCAAACACTACAACATTCATCTTGTAATTATCACATCAGCTACTCTTAACTCTCTTTCTCTTATACATCAATTACAGTGCGGTGTGTGACCAATGATTGATTCAAAACGCTGGAGAAAATATAATATCTGATCGAATTCGGTTTAATTTAAATCATTGTAAGGACGCAAAAATGTCAATGATAAATTAGAATGAATACCGCGAGATAAGATTGTCTCCTTCCTTGACTACTGTGATGGCTACTCTCATACGTATTCATTGTTGTTGAAATTGATGAAATCGCTACTTTGCACCTAGCTATCTCTACAATATCTCACAATGGCAGTGTTAATCAAAAGTACCTTATGTTGTGGAGATCGTGCCCCGTAAAATACCAGACATCAGCTGTAAAATGCTCTCAGTCATGAATTTTTGATAATAGAATAAATTATTAATATATATTAATGGAAAAACTACCAGAAGCATGTGATACCTTGCTTATCAAGAATATGGATCCTCATGTTTAAATATACATTCCAAATAGGGGATTATATAGCACAATGCATTGACATTTTTGCACAAACTCAATATTTCTTCAGCGTTCACAGATCTGTGTACAATTGATTTATCACGAGGTAAATATGTGCAATTGATTATCGTATTTGTTTGATTGTAAAAATTCCTCTAACAAATTCTGATATAATTCCAGGAATCTGACATAGCCGACATTCCTTGTTATCATATCATGGCGTCAACATACATAGTGTTATTCAAATTTTTTAGAATCATCAGATGATCGTTCACTTCTTACAGAAACTACGTAACATAATGAATCTCTCATAGATATACAGTATATTCAGAGTAGTAATACTTTACAGAAAGGTATCCGGACCGATCAATCATCTCGAGTTTCCGAGCATTCTTTTCTTAGTTCATTGATAAACGACTAGACAGAATTACGAACTTATACAGATTTACATTTACCCATCGCTCATTTGCAGCAATTTTAGGAGATAATTCTTTAAATAAGTGCAACGGATATGTCCTTCTGCATTGTTAAATTGTTAAGCATGTCACACAACTTAAGGATGCTATTTATCTTGTTACTCAAAGTCAAATTCTCTTCATATCTATTGATATACTGTTAAGTTAATCGAGTAACAGCTCCCCATTGATTCTTATTGCAGATAGGTGGCATTCATATGATTTGATCTTCAGTTGAAAGTTTTGACGTTGTGCTTGATTAAGGAACTTAATCATTGGATTCAATAGGAAGCTGGATTCAAGACAGTATTTCTAAGAATAAAGATATTTTTTATCAATGGAATCAGCAGTTTTGTTTTAAAACACGAAAAACTTTAAAATACTTTCATCAACTCATTTCGAATTATTGCACAATGTCACTATTTTCAACAAATGATTATTCTATTTTGTTACGAAGCAGCGCCTCGTTTGTTTATGTGCCCATTTTTTAAAATTAATTTGTATCACTGAAATGATTGTTAGCACTACTTATGAGATAACATGAAAGATTTTGAAAACGTCTTTTTTTCTGTTGATCACAGGGGGGAGGGAGTGTAAGGAATTCCTTGTTTTCTGAAACATTTAATTTGATCCGAAGTTTCGCACTGAAATACATGTAGGCTACTACAAACTGTATAGCAATGATCCGGCCAGCTGCGAAAGTGGTGATAAAAATGAACTCGGTGGAAAATAAATGGACACGTGGTCCTGCGAAAAAAATGAAATTTTATCTGCATTTAAATGAATCTATAGGCTGTTTAATGCCATGATGATGTAAATTCCGGCTTACGGGGTAAAAATACTCAAACTAATGATGGCTAATTGCTATGTTCGTGTTAATTCTTTATATTTTCGGTTAGTGAAAACTTAATGTTCATCGTAACGCCTTACATCTTGCAGCATGTTCAGCAAAGGAGAAAAGTTTCCGCAATAGTTCTTAGTATAGGCTATTGAGTTTGTGTGACTGTCTTATGGTGTTGTTGAAAGCATCAGGTAAATTCCACGTGAAACACGACACGGATGGGAATTTTTAAAATTTAGGATTAGTTTCAAACACCCAAGCAGTTTCTTTTATTATATACTGAAGTACCAGAAATTGTCTTAGTTTTCATTTTTCTGTCTATATTTTCAAAATGAGAACGATTTGAAAAACAAAAGAAAAAATCAAATTTTTAGACAAATATAACTTAAAAAGTAAAGTCTTGAAAATATGTTATAACTACTATTTTCCGATATCATCAAGTGATTATATGTTAAAAGAGATCGTTCTCATGCTAATCAAATACGCTAGTCAGAGGAAAGTTTGTATACCTGGGGTACAGGCTGCTCTAAAAGTCACATCGTCAAAAAGTTACGAGCGAACGGAAAAATACTCTTTTTTCATATTGCTTATGCATCAGACATAATTTGTCTTCGATAGTTTATATTTTCCTTTACCACCTTTATGTAAAAAACATACTGCAGTAACAGAAACATGAAAGCTGTCTTGACATATGTAAATGTACCTCAAAACATCGCTCGTAACTGAAAGGCCTATTGAGTTCAATAGTCAAAAAATGTATTTTTCGTACTTTCACAATGTAACCTTAAATGCTAAGCGGTTTAAATAATCTACACATTGTATATTTATCGCTGTGCTTTCATCTAATAGTCTTATGATGTGTTAACGAGCCTCCTTGACCCCTTTTTTTATCAATTCACATTAGGCCTACTAACATCACCTGCTTAGGGCCTACATGTTGTCGCACGAACAACTAATCACTTATATACGGCAGATGAACACTCTACCGCGATCATTGCGATAATCAGAAAGCTGTCATGTGCATATGATTTCTATATCCCATCATTCAGCATCCTGGAACACATTCAATTGAAAGAGAAGGAGTCAATCATAGTCAATTCAATTCCGACACACACTCAACGAAATCTATGATGGCCAATGTACCGCTTTACACGATGAAATGATATCTGCATGACGGGGTATGCCAGCATCCGCAATCGATAATACAATTCAAATTTACCATAGCCACAGCTAACGAGTCAAACGCCTTCACTGTTTATGAGAACTGTGGCCAAGCAAGCACGATCAAGATGGGCCGACAGCATCCCAGCGAGTAAAATTATTTCGTTTAAATAGACAAGAAGACAAAGCATTCAAATCCAGTGAGAAGGAGACGCATCTCCAAACTCCCGATACAGAATGAAAATTAAAAAGGACAAACTAAAATATGAAGGAGTGAAGCAAAGGGCAAAATTTCGTATGCGGAAATTCAGAGAAAACAAGAAACAAAAAAACTTCGATAATCTCAATGAATCAATTGACAGTATCTACTCTTCCAAGTCGACGAAGATGAAAGCTGTACATCGAGTCCGGAAAGTGTTACCTATATCACCGAGAAAGCGAAAGATAATTATAGAAGAGCTTGCGACATCACTAGTGGGATTAAAATCTGGTGATACATCATCCAGTAGTAATGGAAGACAGATTCCAGATGAAGTGAGTGCTCAAGTTTCTTCATTCTGTTCAGCGTGATGATATAAGTCGTATGACCCCAGGTATCCGTGATGTAGTCATTGTACGATCTAAACATAAAAAACCCAAATTTCAAAAACGACATTTACACTACACTCTTCGTGAAGCGTACGGTATGTTTATACTTGAAAATCCTGAGATAAAACTCTCATTTTCCAAATTTTGTGAGTTTAGAGCTGTTCATATTTTGCTATCCCGACAAACACCAGAATGTGTTTGTCTTTGTAAACTTCATGAAAATTTTATCAGTCTAGTCACGAGTTTGTCGAAATCGGATTATATTATAGGTGTTAACCCATACGACAGTGAATGGGTTGACGAATAATCTCGTCTTTGACATGTGACTGCAAGCAGATTCTCCTGTCATGATTGATTTTGTCAAAATCTGTCATAAATTCCTATGATTCCCTTACTGTTATTGATTTATGAAGGCTGTCATATTGTATAGTAAATGGCAGTCCATCCCTTTCGGGATGGATGAATTTTTTTGCAAGTGGTCATGAAAAGGACCAGTCGATGGGATAGGGGGACGGCAAAACGGATGGTTGTACGAAAGCGTAATGAACGTTCTCATTCTGTTCAAAAAGCCGAAGACTTTCGGGATGGCTCTACATTGATGGGCAAACCTCAATTATCCCGATTCTGTGGTAAATGACGTTAACAGAAAAAGCTGACTTGTTGAAATTGAAAATGATGTATTTGAAAATGCTGTTCATGTACATGATATACGCAATTCCTCATTTTTGGTGCGTTTTCTGAAAGTGGTCAGAATAAACAGTTTTTGTTACCTGTTTCATCACCGGAACCAATGAGTAAACACGCATACCAGAGTGTAGGCTAACCGAACCGGAGAGAATCTCTGGCTGAAATCAAAGTTTAATGATTTTTGTATTGCTGATGAATTACATATTACGAATGAAAGATCCGTGCAAAAATTTTTGTGTAAAGTCACTCAGATCGATGTTGAAAATGCGCAGGCTGAAGTGAATTTTTATAAACAGCATTCAATCAGACAAATAATTTTGTTCTTCTCTCCCGGAAGATTCATCATGGTACTTAACTTGCATGAGTTACGGAAAGTTGATGCTCAACCAATTCCATGTCGACGAAATCGTGTTCTGTTTGAAATGAATGTCTTTGACATGCGAATTTCTTAGTGTATTTTATACATGCATTCATGTTCAGCTCATAAACTATTCGTTTTATACTTCTATTTGAGGAGTGTATGTTTCAGTAAAGAATTTTACAAATCTATAGTTTTTCTTCATGATGGTAAATTGGTCAGGCCTGTTACGAGCGAACACATAAATGTTACGAGCGAACGCAAAGTAAGTTATACGAGCGAAACAGAAATCTTAGCCAATTTTTTTCACAGTATAAGTGATTCTTTCTCCGGAAAAGTTTGACACGTACTTAAATATAGACCACTATTGATAACCTACAAGAATTTATTTTATTAAATTCGGTGTAACAGAGCAGAGTTTTTGAATTAAAAAAAGAGATCAACAAAGTCGATGTTGGAGGCGGGGAATTTCGTTAAAACGGAAGGAGCGAACATGGCACAACATAACTTGAGTTCTCGTGGGTATACTAAGGCTAGTTGAACTTCAAATTTATTTAATCATGCTGATTGACCCATTATAAAAATGTGGTAATATGATGTATGACATGAGTGAAGATAATGTCTTGTCAAATCATAACGAGCAGTTTTATAAAGTGCGCCTAACGGCGTTACGAGCGAACAAATGGAATTTACCCATCAGT
>CAJQUW010008337.1:0-14668 GCA_907163375.1 Prostheceraeus crozeri | reverse complement strand
GTGGTACTTTGATTGTAGCACAACTGTTTTCGAGCTATGTCTGCTCACTCTCGAAGTATATTCCTTCTGTACATGTGTCTATTATTTAGAAAAGGCTAGCAAATTCATATCTTCAAAAAGACTTGCTATAGACATCAGTAACGGTGAAACTATGTGTTGCGATGTATGTAAGCGAAAGGATGGAAATGAAAAGCGCATCTTCAAGAGATGTAAGCATGCTTTTTGTCAACGCTGTTTCATACGTAATTGCATTCAACTTTGCCAATGTAACCACTGTGATATTGCTCATTTCGAGTGTCACTTATGTCGCAATAGTTAGTACCTATGCAAATGTGGTAAAGATAGGTTTTAGCAAAGACTAACACGGAAAATGGCGAAACGTAAAATGACGAAACGTAAAAGTCCAAAGTTTTCTTCAGCCATTCAAGCTCTCCGCCGAATGAAAGCAAATCAGCGATACAATGCTATACGACATGCTAACGATAAATTCATTTGTGAAATTATTTCTCATGTGAGGAAGTTGAGGACGAAGAAATTAGCGCCAAAACAACGAAAGTTACTTAAGCGATATGCTACAAAATTGCGTTTCATCTCCAATCCTAAAGTCGCCCTTCAAAGAAAGAGGAAAACTCTAACACAAAAGGGCGGTTTCCTTTCAGCAATACTTCCAATGATAGCTCCTGCCGTGGGCAACCTATTGGGTAATATCTTTGGCTCTAAGCGTTAATTATGCAAATGTTGAATCTCAAAGTATTAAAATGGATTTCAGACTTCAATGTGATAAAGTTCTGACTGTATCAGGTCCATCTCATGCAGGTAAAACTGTTTTCACGCTGAATTTATTGGATAAAAGAAGGGAGTTGGTTAAGGAACCTATCAATCGAGTGATTTGGTGTTATGGTATTTATCAACCGTCGCTGTTTCAGGAATTGCAAAGTCGCAACTTTATTCGACATGAAGGAATTATTCCAGTGGATAAACTTCAGTCTAATGATGTTGTTGTATTGGAAGATTTATTAAAAGAAAGTAAGAATTCAAAAGATGTTACAGATATGTTCACTCGCGCAGCACACCATAAAAGGTGCTTTAAATCTATATCACACAAAATTTGTTTCCTGATGGAAAAGAAGCTCGTACACGAAACCTGAATACACACTATTATGCTATTTTCAAGAATCCGCGAGATAAAAGTCAATTTGAAATTTTAGCGCGACAAGTTGCACCCAGAGGATCAAAAGCCTTAATTGAAATTTTTCAAGCAGCTACTGAAAAACCATACGGTTACTTATTCATTGACTTTACGCAAGAGTGTCCGGAAGAATTTAGATTTCGAAGTGATATTTTGAAAACTCCCATGATTATCTACAAACTATGAGTTCTTATTCTCGCATGATTGTTATTCCTCAGGATGAATATGTACAATTGACTGCCATGCAGCAAGTAAAGCAACCTCTTGCAATCAAATGTATAGGAAAGAAATAGATTATCAGCAAAATGTTCACATCAAAGATCCACATCGTGCTGTATTATTACAATCGGAAACTGTTGAGCAATTGAAAAACTTGAAGAATAAGATGCGTGACTCTGTATCGACTGCTACACCTTTAGCATCTCGCGCACATGCCATATCTCTTTTCAACAGTATTGAGCCCCATCTCAATGTAAATGATAGAGGAGAAATCATTACAGATGAAAATAAAGTGATTGATGCTTCACGTTATGAAGACTTGATTCAGTATGCGACACGTAGAAAGCGCCGTCAGGGCTATGTTCCACCTGGTTGGTCATACTTTCTTAAACTATTGAAAAAGCATAATGTGCCAAAATTTGCTTTGAATAATGAGACATTGAAAGAACTTGATTCAACAGTGGCTACTACTCCAATGCTTCAGGCGATGAAAATGCCAACAAACTGGTTTAAGACGTCACCTGCTACATCCCCTCCCACACTCACTAAGCAAACAAGAAGGAAGAACTCGACGTAGATCTACATCGCCACTAAAACTGGTAAAAGGAAAACGTAAAACAGCTCCTCCCAGAAAATACATGTTCTCAGACTATTAATATGAAGCAGATGTGTTGCTTGCCATGTAATGAGCCGCCAGAGGTGAATGTCGTTGTCACTTGCACTTGCTGCGCCAGCTCTCATAATGAAACCCCTAAGCAATGTGAACACGATCGCAAAACCGCTAAAGCTAAATGCTGCAGTTGTTGTAAATGTAGAAAGGCAAGAAAACAAAAAGATGAGAAGGAGGAAAAAGAGTCAGTCGTCATCGACTGAACGTTTGAAGTCAATCTATTATGATGTAAAACATCCGGCAGGATTTGCATCTATCAAGAAATTATCAAAAGCGAGTGGTCTTCCACAATCACAAGTGAAACGATGGTTAAAGGGTCAGGCTACCTATACACTCCACAAACAAGCGAAAAAGAAGTACCGCACCCGCCATTATATTGTTCATGACATCGATGAACAGTGGCAAGCAGATTTGTGCGATGTCGCCTCCATTTCAAAACATAACTCGGGTAATAATTTTATTTTAACCGTCATTGATATTTTCTCGCGTTATGCGTGGGCTCAACCTTTAAAAACTAAAGAAGGGAAAGGAGTAGCAAAAGCATTCCAAACAATTTTTCGAGAAGGTCGGATTCCAAAAAGAATTCAGAGTGATCAAGGAAAAGAGTTTGAAAATCAGCATGTGAGAAGATTATTTGAGAGGCATGACATTGAGTTGTTTAGTGTAAAGAGTGCTTATAAAGCTGCACTCGTTGAACGTTTTAATCGCACATTAAAAAATCGCTTGTGGCGACATTTTACTGCCAACTTGACACAAAATTGGACAAAGGTTCTACAAGATACACTCCATGCCTACAATCACTCTATCCATCGTTCTATTGGACTCAGACCAGTAGATGTAAATGCTGACAATGTAGATAAAGTGCGCGAATCATTCCAACGTAAACGCACTCATGTGAAAAGTGATGTGAAAATTGGTGATAAAGTTCGTATCTCAAAAGTGAAAAGTGTTTTTGCTAAAGGGTACCTTCCGAATTGGACAGAGGAGGTATTTACAGTATCAAGGATTAATCAAAAGACTCTCCGACCACCTACAAGTTGAAAGATTACGATAATGAAGAAATTGAGGGTAGCTTTTACCGCGATGAGATTGAGGTAGTCACTGAAAGTGAAACATATTTGGTAGAGAAAATCATTCGATGTAAAAAACGGCAAGGTGAAGAATGGTGTCTTGTTAAATGGAGTGGTTATCCTTCAAGTATGAACTCTTGGATGCGTCGTGCCGACATCTTTCATCTAAGTGATCGACAGTGATTCATGCAAAGTTGTAACTAACAATGTTTAGGGTTTGAGCTATGAATCCAACTGCCTCATTTTATTCACGACCCTCCTATGTAAGTGGTGGAGGACAAATTTACATCGGCGCTCGCCGCCAACGTGGAGGTAGCATACTTGGTGCACTGAAATCTGTTGTAGCACCTCTCATATCCAATGTCGGTAGATCTTTAAAACGAAATGTTTTAAGTAATGCCGTTGGTTTTGCTGGTGATGTTGCTAGTGATCTTTCCAGAGGTAGAAGTTTTAAGAGCAGTTTGTTGAATCGTGGGAAGGAACGCGGTTTAAAAACATTGAAGCAGACCTTTGCTGGTGTTACTCAAGGAAAGAAATCACCTAAACGAATGAATAAAGGAAGGAGGAAACATCGCGGAGCTGGTAAGGTGCGATCTTCAGTCAAAAGGCATTCACGCAAACGTCGCAGAGGCTCTAATCATTCATCAGGCGCTAAACGACGACGCTGCTATAACTTCTAATCATGGAGTGTAAAACTTCCGGGTTTTGTTTGTTTGATCAACAAGCCATACAGACAGATATTCTTAGTTCAAGTATTGTAGATTATCATCCTCGAACAGCTGAGAATGCTGGCCCCATTGAATTTGTTATTCCTGGTGGTAGTGATGACTACATAGATTTGAGTTATGCGATGCTTGATTTGAGGTTTAGAATTCAGCAAGCAGATGGAACTGCTATTGACGATGCACATAAAGTTGGACTGAACAATTTACCATTGACTACATTACTTCGCGATGTTTCTCTAACGATTGGAGAGCAGCAGGTGGAAGGTGGTCAAAGCGATTATCCCTATAAATCATATTTCAATCATGTATCACAGTTTCATCCAGCAGCACAAAAAAGTCATATGGAAGCCATGGGATGGTACAGAGATGAAGCAGGAAAATTTGATGTTGAAACAAACAGTGGCTTTGTAAAGCGATCTGCTATGATTAAAGATAGTAAAGTATGTCAGCTATATGGTCCGCTGAATTTAGACTTCTTTAGACAGTCAAAGTTTTTACTCTGTAATACCAGCATGCGACTCAAGCTGACATTGAATAAGCCTGAATTTGCGCTGAATGCATTTGCTAAAGTTGACAATTTTAGAATTCATGTGGAAGATATTGCACTTTACATTCGTCGAGTAGTACCGAATCCAAGTGTCATTAGAGGACATGCTGAAGGCCTTAGCCGCCAAAATGCCATTTACCCCGTTCAGCATACAAAGCTTCTCACCTTTACAATTCCGAAAGATCAAAAGAGTTTCATGAAAGATGGCCTCTTTCCATCGGAAGCACCGAAGCTCCTCATGGTGGCAATGGTTGAAAATGATGCATTTAATGGTAATATAAAGAAGAATCCTTTCAATTTTAAACACAATCAGTTAAGTGAAATTGCTTTACGTGTAAATGGTGTGAGTCATCCTGGTCCACCCTACAAACCAGATTTTGCTTCGGATCAATTTATGCGCAGTTATGTTGATTTTATGGATGTCTTTGGCTTTTACAATACGGATGACACCAACGGACTGACTATGAAAGAGTTTAAGAGTGGATATACTATTTATGCATTTGATTTGACTGCTGACAGCGATATTAGTGCACCCTATCGTCAAGCGAACGTGCCTCATAATATTCGTTTGGATTTGACGTTCAAAAGAACACTACCTGAGACGATCAATGTATTAATTTATGCAGTCTTCGATTCAAATATTGAAATTACAAAGTATCGTGACGTGATTCTTCAGTATAATCGTTAATGAGTTGGTTGACTGCTGACGATATTAAGACTAAAGTGCAGCGTAATGCAGACGAAGCGACGTTGAAAGCTTTCGATAATGTCTATTCACTCGATACCTTACCACCTGCAGTAAATCACTATCCCATCTTTATTGTACTAAACACTCATTCGCAGAATTTAGGCGGTGAGCATTGGAAAGCGATCTTTATTGGAGAAGACCGACGTGGTGAACTATTTGACTCTCTTGCTCAACCTCCAAATATACCAACACAGCAGTGGTTGAGAAAACATACGCGTCAATATCAGCGAAATGAACGCATACTACAACATCCACTTTCATCAACGTGTGGTGCTTTTGTACTGTACTTCATCTTAAAACGTTTACATGTATCTCGATTTGCATCTATTATTCAAAACTTTTCATGTAATCCATCCTCTAATGAAAAAATGATTTGTAAGTTCTATCATGATTTGAAATAAAAACATCATGTTGGAAAAATTGTTTTTTATTTTACAATCCGCTGGGTACGTACATACTCAATGAGATAGTCTAGGATCACATTTGCTTGTACATGAGATTTTAGTCCAGTAATGATCACTTTACTATTATGAAAGATTGCCACATGCACAGGTAACCAACAACTAATGAGAGCTGCAGGAAAAAGTTCGGGTTCATAACACAAATTGTAACTGCTGGTACGAATCTTCAAAAATGATAGACTGTCACTCAATTGAGTAGAGATCACCATATTGTCCACAGTCAGATTCGACATCACACACCTCTCCCTCTTCCATATCCGACGTAGTAGTCTTTGTAGCTCTAAGCGCATTGACTGCGCCGATGAATGAGAAAGGGCGCCGAGAATCTGTACAGTCCCATTTGGGAAGAGTTGAAGATTCCGTGAATTGTTCATCTTCACCACTAACATTTGAGGTCGGCCCGGGTAATACTTGCTGTTTGGAAGGTGTTGGTGTAATGTTGTGAGATCGATTTTGGTGTAGAGTCTGAAGCGACGGAGAATGTTGACGATGGTGTAGCGATGGCGCTTCATGATGAAAGAATGAGTAAATTGAGCGATGTACCTTCCTTTTATACTTTTCCCAACTACCTTGATGAAATGTGAAGTTAGTATGAAGTTGGGAATGATAGAGTTGAATTCGCCGATTGTTGACGCGCAGCCAGATGCGATTTCCAATACGTGAATGTCTTTTCATATAGAAGTATTTCAAATCCTTCATGATATGATGTAGAGATTGAAAATGACGATAAGATAAAGCAAACTCTCTTCTCACATTTCCAGTTGAATCTTTGAAATAGACGTTTCGATCATGATCCGTTTCAATACGTTGTAGGGAATCTAATTTCCAACTCATGGTGCGTGGTAATCATGTCTGATTAAGATTTGCATAGTAGGGCGATGAACTCACGACGAATAAATGTCATGATGGAGCGATGTATGTATCTTCTATACTTCTCCCAATTGTATTTGCGAAATGAGAAACAGTTTGCGGAATGAGAATGGTAGATTTGAATTTCATTTCTGTAATGTTGAAGCCAAACTTGATCACCCAAGGAGATGAATCTTAATGTTTCAAAATATTCCAAATCCCTCATGATATCATTGAGGTTGACAAATTGTCGCCATGTTAATGTAATACCTCTTGATGTATGACCATGAGAATTTTTGAAGTGTACGTTTCCATCACGATCAACTCTGATATATTGTAGAGAGTCCAAAATCCAAGTCTTCATGATGTTATGCAAAGTCGCAGATCAGCAATATAAAAATGTCGTTTTATCATATTTTGCTTAGCAATGCGGCCGCAAATAGATTTGCTAGTAATCGAGCCGCACTCTTTTCTACTCCCATTGATCATACACAACAGCTAAATGGGAATTGGGAAGTGGGTGTCACTCAACTTGTTTATAGCAACTGTGTCTATACTTTTGATCATGAGGTGATGACTATTAATATGAGACGTACAGCTGCTTACCAATGTGAAAAGGGCTGCCGAGTATACATTCCACAGTGGCCAAAGAAAGATCTCTTATTATGTAAAAAGTTTATATATGATTTCCTGAATAAAGCGTGTAAACATATTGTCCAATTTACTCCGCACAATGATGATTATACTTATATACATCATGTAGTTGAGAAAGATTGGATTGTTGGTTTAAGTCCAAGTTTAAGAAATGATTTAGGCTACCTCGCTAGCGCCTTGACAAGCTATGATAATTTTAACGTTAATTACCACATAAGTGGTCATAAACAGTTAATATATCGAGAGGAAGCTTATTATGTAGATCTTATTCCAAAAAATGAGAAGACGTTGGTGAAGAAGATTGTGATTAAGCCAAGAAAGACAAACATGACTCCTGAAACATTATTGAAGAAATTTAATTATCTCCTTCGAGTTGATGGTAAACAAGTGGCAACATTGACTTATATCAAATCATCTAATCATATTGCAATAAGTAAATTAAATGATGATGATCTAGTATTAGTTTGTTCAAAAGATTTTCATCAGTTCTTGCGACATCATTCTGCAGCTGTTCATGGAAAATTTAATATGCAACATTTACCATGTGAAAGGTCAAATCAATTTGATACAGAATGGAGCGTATCTTTATACAGAAAGTGTGTAGAGCCTTTAGGTGGTATCTTACATGAAACAAGAGTGTTGATGCCTCGCATCATTACTTCAGTTAAATTGGTTGTAGATTATTTAAATGAAGTGATTAATGAGCAACATATTTCATTTTCTGAAAAAGAAGGTACTTTGTCTCTCACTATAAGTGGAAAAGGTATTGAACTAATTATGGATAAAACTCTAATGGACATTTTGGGTTTTGACCAAAATATCTTTAAAAGTGGTACTGTAACCAAAGCTAGCGCAGACATGTCGCTATCGCGTCGTATTAACTATTTTCAGATCTATTCCAATATTGGTGAAGATGTACGTGTGGGAGATGTTGAAGCTCCATTGCTAGCAATGATACCATACCAGCCAAAAAGCTGCAGTATTTTATCTGAGCATACTTTCAAGAAAGTGCATTATACAAAGCTGAAATCAAACTACATCCCACAAATTGATATTGCCATTTATGACGATGCTGGTGCGTTGATTCCTTTTCATAAAGATGCTGTGACAAGTATCACACTCCATTTCCGAATGAAGAGTTAATGCAAAAGTATGCTAATATATTTTTCCAATGTGAATAATATGGAAAGTGAAAATAAGGACTCGTTTCTAATCTACTTACCCAGTAATGCTTCTATGAATAAATTTCCCAAAAATAAACCATCAGACTATCGAGTAGAATTAAATCGCCCACTGCATTTAGAAGGTGAATGGGAGGTTGGCGTTTCTAGTATTTGCTATGATAGCAATATTCAGAATGTGAATGATTTGGAAGAAATGATATTGACTCCTCGCACCCATGATGGAATAACGATGAATAATGCATTTCAGTTCCCATACAATTTAACATCAGATGGAAAGTGGAACTATGAATGGATTCAGATAAAATCAGATTCTTATGAACCATTTGGGAATGAGAAAATTATTAAGGCATTCAACAGTGGTAATACTTCCATCATGAAGAATAAAAATCAGAAAGCTTATGAGTTTACTATCTATCATTGGAGTGGGAGACAGTTCCTCCGCTTTCATTCTTTTACTAAAGGTCTTACGCTGAGGTTGGATAGTGAATTCTATCCACATCTTGGTTTTGGTCATGGACTACATCTAACGTCAATTGCTACTGCAAATGTTAAAAAAGTTTATTCAAATCGAATCAACAAATTTCATTATAGATTTAAAATATTTGATGAAGATGTTGTAGAATGCGAAGAACGCATCATTTTGAAAAAGCGTGGTGTTCAACCTTTATCACTTATTGAGTTAGTAAAACGATGGAATGAGACTGTGGGTAAGAAGTATGGAGAAAAAATTATGGCGGACAAAAATAAGTTGGTTATTCAGAAATATAATGACAAACTTACAGTTTATTTCTCTCCAACCTTGCGTCATTTTGTAAGACATTATACACCTATTATTGGAAGCGGTGTGGTGTATGGTTCTCATGAATATCACACTAAAGCTGATTCAGTTAATGATGAATGGTGGGTGGACATCTATGGCGATCGCATCAAGAAAATTTACCAGTCTTATGAAGAATCTAAAGTTGCTATCAATATAATGCCGCGTCTATATCATACAGTTGAAAGCTTCATTCATGTAGTAAATCCTTATATACAACAGAAGTTGAAGCATGTGATGAAAAGTAAATATGATGTAAAGACACACCACATTTCGTTTTCAATTGATAATCAACGCATTGTTCTGAAACTGGGTGATGACATTCAATGTCAATTGAGTAAAAATTTGAAAAAACTCTTTGGTTTTTCAATGCTACAAACAGTGTTTGCTGCTGCGCATACGATTGGTATAGAAACACCAATGACACTTGATAAACATGAACAGCACCTTTACATTCAAAGTGATTTGATTCTACCTATTTCTGTTGGTGAGAAAAAAGAATACATTTTACGCGATTTCATTCATGATAAAGACGCTTCATATGGAATAGTCGAGAAGATGTTTGAATCTATTTTCTATCATCCCGTCATCAAACAAACTATACCCTCTATTGCTATCAAAATTACCAATGGTTTACAAGAGTGCATCCATGTGAAAGATACTAAATCCCTCGTAACTTTAGTGTTTCGGAAAACAAAGTGAAGTCTTTATACAACATTTATTGAAATATGTACATGAATGTGAAGCAATAGACTTTATACAACATCCACTGAAAATATATACATGAGTGTACTTCAATAAACATTGCTATATACAAAAAGTCTTTTTACTTCGTGAAGGGTGGAAATATACAGGGATAGGAAAAATGTCTTTCAGTGGAAAAGTCATCACATGGGGAATGTACAGATGTGGACACATATTCACAAGGAAAAAACAATCTCATGCGATACATAAAACAACAATGTTTATCTACAGAAATCAACATCAAAATACTAAGTTAAGGATGATTATGCTAAGACGTCTCCTGAATGTGGTAGTGTGGGTTTAATTCTTTTGGGTGGTGGTATGCCTGTATCAGGATGTCCATGTGGAAGAGATATGTTGTGTTCTAACCAGCACCTCTTATCCTCCCATGCTGAAAGCGCCCGTTTCCTAAAAGTATGAGTTTTGATCTCATGCGACTTAGATTTTAAGATTGTCATATTGACAAACGTTATATTTTTATTTCTATAGGCTTTCCTGAAATTTTTATGTTTCATGTTAGAGACCAATGATCTTGATATGCCTTTAGCGCGCTTAATGCTATCATCACTATCCTTTAATTTCATAGAATACATTTTAGGGCGGAGGAGAATCATTTCAGCTATCTCCTTCCCTGCTGTTTCATCCTTAAAACAACCAAGTTTGGCCTTATTTTTGATGGAGTATAGTGGATGATCAGCAGGATAATTTGATGTATCAAAATATCTTTCTAAAGATTTTCCTACTTCATTAAAATTTAAATCTTTTTGAGTGGTAATACCTAAAAAGAAACTATCTGTGTCACCACCCAACAAACGAACCTCTTTTACGAGAGGACACGGTTTTAGTATTTTATAGAAGAGTTGATACATTTCAAGCTTGGAGTAATCTAGAACAGCTTGACCAATATAGATGGGTTTGCACAACTCAACTTCAGATTTTATCATTTTAATACCTACAAGATCCTCATCGATTATGTCTCTATCGATGAATAGAGGTGATGAGGTCAATTTGTGATACTTTTGATCATCATTAACTAGTTTGTAGTTTACGCGCTTTCTAACATCCTCCATCGTCTTACCAAATAGACTGTTGTTCTTATATTTATAAAAATCTTTTTCAAAATTATTTTGGGCTAGTGCACGTTTCTGGCTGTTACTATCTATGTAGGGTTTGAGGAAGGCTTTCTGTCTAAATTTAATAATGCGGTGAACTCTTTTTAAAATCATGCCCATTTCTAAATAAAATTTTAAGATGCTAAAGTGGACTAGATAGTTTTCTTTATCATATTGAGTGAGCAAAAGTTTGCGGCAAGGCTTATACTTGGGTTGTCCACATGATTCTAAATCTTTATGAAATTGTTTCATAAAGTCGGAAAACATATCTTTACTCACTTCACCTGATTCGGGTGCGAGTGGAAAATCTACGGTTTTATGTTTAATATTATTTGGATAGATTAGATCTATCTCAAAATAATATCCCCAATCACCTTCATCTGGAATTGCTAGTATGTTGGAAGGGTTGGAGAAATGTTGAATTTCACTATCATCTAACCAGCTAAACTCAGAGTGAGGTAGCGGTTTGGATAATGAACTACCATACAAATTATTTTGGTCATAATACTTAAGATGAGTCTGATCATCGCCTACTATTTTTGATTTTAACCTATGTTTATTTACAAATGTGAGACCACCGCGAATTCCTCGCTCAAATAAATTATACATCTCTGGATCTTGTAAGAGATGAATGGTCTCACCAGTCATTTTAAAAGCAGACTTAAATGACATGGCCTGTAGACTGACAAAGTGGACTGGATCTAACTTATCTTCTTCTAATGCCACTCGTCGAAACTCCTGAAATACATCAGCCAGCAAAAATACATCTAACTTAAGATAGGCAATCATATATTCGCCAAATGTATGGCAGTCAAATTTTATCCATGCATCTTGTGCATGTTCATAATCTTCGGTCTTACATTCTGCGCCGATCAAATCATTTTTAAATTTATCTATGGGCGGAAGAGAAGTCTCGCCGAGTTTACTAATCGCATCAAAATATGCATATGGAAAGACTCCTTTCCGTGTGATGACTTCATCGGTTAGATTTGGATATTGTTTCTTAAGATTTTGTGTTAGTGGAAGAGACTTTAGATTTTGTACGAGAGAGGCCAGTGATGCAGTCATAAATTGGTAGGAATCTAAAAATTTTATATCATTTTATAAAGTCTTATTTTCTTTAGTTTTATCGACAGGCACTTTTGCTGTCATGGCCATAAACTTCTCTCTCGTTTGTGCTATTACATCAAGCTTCCACTCTTTCATTTGACCTAAACCTCCTTTTATTATCATATGCTGTCATAGCCCTTGAAATTATGGAAAATGACGGGTAAATGTACGCCGTTTCATCCTAATGAAAAATTGCAATTTTGAACATAGTGCGTTTCTAAATTTACCAGTGATGTGATCATGGTCGCGCACTTTCTTAATCTTATCATCATCAAATGTTTTCCTACATTTGGGGCAAACGTTGCAACTATCAAATTTTGCTTGATCATCTGCTGTCATATGCAATGATCTGCGATAGAGTTCCCCATCATACTTTTGTTGAAATTTTACAGCCTGTTCGAGGAATTGTAGGAATTGGGTAAATACAATCCACACCTTGCCCACCAATCACAGTCGAAGAATACGGGCAGGGCCGGCACAAGTTCACACGTCTCTTCATTTATTAGGACCCCATTACGCACAACACAAGTCCCTCCAGGGCATGCCCAAGAGCGAGGAGAAATAATCAGAACTAGGTACACAAGACACACAATCCATCCCCACAACACAAACAATTTCAGGAAACCAATCTGAATTGACGACCGCGAATGAAAGCTATCACGTACCAGGGCACTAATCCTACCCAAATGGCAACACCAAGGCCCGCCACAAACGCTGTTACCCAATCGGACCATCCTGAGTCACTGCCACGGACACAAACATCGAACGTGATCCTAGGCCACATACACACAAACGCAGGCACATCTTTAATGTCACATCTTCCGACGGTAATCATAGAAGTCTGAACAGCAACAGACACCAGGCGACACCAACGCACCCACACATAACAACAACCGCACATATTCGAAAACAGTCAAATACATTGGTTAAGCGAATTAAAATCACATTTTCCTGGCACAACATGACTCCAGCACCCTCACATAACCACCATCATAAAATCACAGGTGTCATCCATAGACTCCATTGCACACCCAATTACACACAGTGACACCTCAACTTCAGTGGGAGCATTGATGTTCAAACATTCGAACTTGTCTCCGAACTCAGCAACACATTGATCATGACCATTTAAAAACAAAAGCACTGCACCAAATCAGCCAGACTATTCCAGAGCAATTTCAACACTCTCCAACGACCACGCCCAGGTTCATAAACGTCACAATCACACTCATATGGGGATCCGCACATAGTCCAGACTAACATCAGAGACCTCATAGCACTATTGCACCAAAGGGACGGGTTGTCAACCACTACTTAGAAAAGCCATCCCAAATTACACAGTTTCAAACGAAATCATCAACACAGCACCGCAACCTATACTTTCTGAATTCACGCCAACTCAATGCATCAGATAATCAAAAACATAGTTCTTACACCAAATAAATCAGAACACCCCATCAGCACTACCAACGGCAAAAACGCAATAGCCATAGGATCCAACCATGTGTACAAACTAGCAAATACAGACATATGACAAAACAGCCATCACTACAACTGTCAAAAAGCACTCAATTTACCGAATCCAACCCCAAAACAGTACCCAAGTACTTAAATCCATTTCAGCCAATCAAAACAAGACCATCTGCAACATAACAGGTCATATATCCCATATCAATACATCTCATTACACACAACTCTCAAAATCAGCCATAAACATATGGCAATGCCACATTTTAGGGAGGTTACAATATAGTCAGGCACAGAGCACGGAAGAGCCCCTTACACGAACAGAAAAAAACCGGATTGAGGATCATCTATGCATTTCTTGGCCACTTCAGTAAGCATGCATACATCAGATCAAACGTGCCACTGTCCAAATCCAAGAGACATAAGTAAGTCGTAACTGAGGCCCATAATTACAATCTGATCCCCACAAACCTGGCCAATTGGTTCTCCCCAGGCATCATACACCGTGATCACACAACACATATTCACAAACACACGTGGAAGCACTACGGACGCCCACTTGTCATTACTCACAAATGAACGTCATCCTCACAATAAAATTCCCAGGAACAGCACATTTCATTGCAATCCAGACAAATCCAACACACCCACAAAATGTGGACACATGGGTCACACACATAACCAAGCGACAAAAAAATTGACACACTCAACGAACGGCACATTCTACACATAAATACAACCAACTTCACAGGAATTCACCAACTCCCTCAGACAACCAAACCACCCATCCCTCAATACAACAAATATTGCCAACTTATCCCGGGACGCACTTGTCAATATTGGGGCCCTGTCAAAACTCGTACACACCTTGCACAGGACAGGCAGAAGTGCCAATCACACCCACCGGGATCCAACCATGGCTCAACACACATCAATCCACACCATTCGATACATGCGTCAATGAACATATCATGGAGAGAATCGGTAAGTCACACATGAGACAAACATTCCACCCTCACCCTCAGCCCAAACACCACCAGAACAGACCCATTATTCAGGCAATCCACCATCATATGGCACTCCACACATCCTGTCCCTGACG
>CAJQUW010008336.1:0-43395 GCA_907163375.1 Prostheceraeus crozeri | reverse complement strand
ATCATCGTTTAGCAATTCGAGAGTAACATTCTTCCTGTTCCACATGCAGATCATTTCTATCTGCCGACTTCTTCATTATTGAGTTTCATCTTCCCAGTATATTCTGCATAATCATCTTCAGAATCAGCTGCTTCCGCATAGCGAGAAATGTTCACACGGCACTGACGCTTCGGTCTGCTCATCATGAAAGCAAAAGTTGCAATGAAAAGCTAAGCCGATTGATGTAATTTTGGGAATGCAATTTCATTGGTCAGAATATATTTTTCCACACAGCCAACGATTGCCGAGTAATTGCAGCTGAATCACATCGTTGTCAAGCTGCCGGCGTAGACAGATAACCGCTTTTATTTTAGTTTTTGACATCGGGCCTCCAGAACCCTGGTTGGCAGGTGAAGCATTCATACATCACAACATTTAAACAAATAATAGATAGAAGCTTTAGTCTGAACTACGCATTGAAAACATCAAAAGAATAAAAGTCACTGAAGATCTTTGTAAAATATTCAATATTTACTTATTTACATAAGATTGAAAATCGAAAAAACCTAAAATACCCGGCTTAGCAGGACAACCGTTAAATATTGATGACTTAATCAAATGGCAAGACGTAATATCAGATATTCGCTGCATTTGATCATGTAAAAATGGAATGAATGTTCGCGTACACGAAAATTCTTCTTATTGTTACTATGTAGAATTGCCCAGTTTCAATTTCGAAAAAACACACAAGATGTTGTTAGATACTCTTTCTCGTGTAATGCAACGCCTTTTTTAACATTTGTTTTTGTTAATTTATGTCTTTGATAGTTTTTATCGCCGTATATAAGTCAGAATAGCGTCAATTTAGTCATGGAGTCATCTATTTTTCAACAATTACACTGTATTATATCACAATGAAAATTTGTTTTTTTCATTCCTTTCTCATGCACAATACTAAGATATTTTAAAATAATTTACACTTTTTAAAATAAAATAAAATTACAGTAGGGCCTACTCCTTCATTTTAGACATAGTGACTTTAGGTTGACCTACAATGAATTTCTTTTCACGCAAGTGTATCAAGCATTCTAAAACCTTAAACTGAAGATAAACTGGTACATTTTGAACCACGTGAAAATGTTAGTTATGTTGTTTGGTGTATTACGGGAAATATTACTGGCTGATCGCGTATAGCTCTTTTGAAAGTACTACCATTAATCAAATTTTAACCACGAACTGCGTAAATTTCTCCCTCTGAGCTGGCCCGACCACTGATCGTCAGCCAGAATCGCAGGTAATTCTTTCACCAAGTCATCTATGGCGGCTTGGGGAGCATCGCTAGCTTCTCCACTGACGATAAAAAAGGTATCATTATCTCATACTTTAAATCTCTCCAACCACCCATCACTAGTCAGTTTCTCCAAGTTGCACGGAAATCTGGTTGGCTTTTTCTTTGACCAGCGGTTCTGTTACAGGTACTCTGCAGTGATCTTGCTTGAGCAAGCCGTATCATCAACCTCTCCTCAATATCTTCGTAGTTCCCTTTTCGTATTGTCAGTAAAGCAGTTGGTTTTGTATTTTTCACGTTCTGACCATATCGCATATATTCTTGTTCGCGATAAAACATAAACCATGATGATTCTATCGTTCATTTCAAATTTTCAGTGCCCGAATTTCATAAATTGCAAATACTTTCAACACAATACATCGAATTATTTCCGAGAATATCTACAACTGTCAGGAATTGAGATAAGCAGAAGAAAATTTGTGCGTTATTTCTTCATAGGAGTGAAATTTCTGTCCGTTATATCCAATTGTACTTATAGTCGTGTTCACTACAACCAGAGTATCTTATTATTAATCAGATAGGATATTTTGCCGGGAATATTTTATGTGTACACTATAACCGAAATGCACGTTATAATCCTTGTTTATGTTATAGTGTGATTATACTGTATAAATGAACACAGAGTTTGATAATAATTTGAGTTTTATGTTAGTTAAGAAGTGCATTCATGTTTTTACTTTGCTTGCCCTTGTGCTCTTTCTGCAGTTTGAAATTTAAACTATGAGTTATTTTTATCAATATTTATAGATATATAGCCAGTCGCGTTCAGTTATAGGTTTTAGGTTAAAGGATTCCAATTGGAATCCAATGGTAAGATTCAAGAAATATCTATGGATTGTGAAACACTTGGCAATTTTCGTACATTTTCTTTTGCAGAAAAGAAAACTATTTATCAGAACGCCATGAAATTTGAAACATGATTGAGTTCAGAACATCAACTTCGATATAAAAGTTGAAGTGAGTCACATGATTCAGTCTTTGATGTCTCGAATCAGAGCCTCCACAATATGAGAAAATTTCATGTTTTGATTTAATTTTGGCGATTAGCATATACTCATTTTTTAGTGGCTCTGAGACATCAAAGACTGAATCATGTGACTCACTTCAACTTTTATATCGAAGTTGATGTTCTGAACTCAATCATGTTTCAAATTTCATGGCGTTCTGATAAATAGTTTCTTTTCTGCAAAAGAAAATGTACGAAAATTGCCAAGTGTTTCGCAATCCATAGATGTTTCTTCAATTTTACCATTGGCTTGCAATTGGAATCCTTTAACCTTACCTATAACTGAAAGAGACGGCTGTGACACTCAAGAATCTGATTTTTGTATTCAGCGTTTCAAGATCTACAAATCCATGCTATTAAGCCCATTGTGCGTGAATTTAGGAAGAAAGTGTGAATAGCTCCTGTCCAATTAATACACATGTCAACGGATTCTCATCGAAGATCGCACCCACAAACTGAAAGCGTGTAACAAATATGCCAGTGACTCACAACCAAAAGCAGTTTAACTTGACTTAGGTAATAAGGCAGTGATTCGATATAAGCAATCATTAAAAGTTGAAGGATATTGATGAACAATGCGTCAAATAAAATCCTAGAAAATAGCTGTTCATCTCATGCGAGTTTCATCTCTTCATTTATTCGATTTCATGTTTGAAAATTATGATTTGTGAAGTGGGTTTTTACTTCTGTCCAGAGACACAAGGTCCATAATATGCTGTCATCAATTTATCATAAAAAATGCAAATTATCATATCATTGTAATAACATCAGGATAAACTTAACTATGTAAAATGTGGAACGTCTTTCTTTCTGAATACATGTTGCCAGTGATAGAGCTACATATGCGTACAATAATAAAATGACTAAATCAACCCTGTACAAATTATAGGCCTAACTAAAAACCGATGGAGAGGAATATTTATAGATCAGCTTACCTATTAACAAAATGATTGTTCGTAGTCACAGCGATAACTTACATTTTGCATAAATTAGTCAATTCTGTGTCTGAGGAGAATTGTGTCACTCGTTTTCATGAGATACAAAATCGATTACCATGTTTTTTTGGTTTAAAATTTGGATTCGTGGCCCTTCTTCCGCGCAAAATCAAGAAATAAAAACTAACTAAATTTATAAGCAACCCAAATTTTCGCACTGAGGCTTGATCACGGGCAATACAAATTAACTGTATTCTCTCTATTATAAGCCCGGGGGCGTCTATTATTATTAAATGATTCATGAGGGGCTTGTATTAAAGAGGGCGTTTATTAGAGAGGAGACTTCTATGACATTGTAATATTTCATACAATGACAAATTAAAAGCTTTTATTAATGGCAATTAATATCAACTAAAAATTACCGATCTTCCGTCTATAGATACATTTTATACATAGCTATATTACATCAAAACCGTTAACACAAAATTAAGAGTTATAGCAAAATATTGCTCGCTCTCAGTGTCACTGCCATCGTTGCCAGAAAGGCTGGTAATTGAAGAGTCACTTGAAGTTTCGACCTCGTGTTCAATGTCAATGGAAGGCTTTTCAGACGTCTCTCTTGAAGCTTCGACAAAGTGTCAAGTTGCTTTACAGCAAAGATATTACCGTCGTCTGATCCACTCAATCCACACACATGAAAGGATTTTTTGATGATATCAGTTGAAATACTGTTTCATGCCTAGATGACCCAACTGGCACATCAGCAGTTTTGTTGGTGGTCGAAGATTACCAGCTTCCGTTCGATTTTGTACTAATGAACCCGTTGATGACATCCAATCTTCATAGCATTGAGAATAAGCTGCTTTAAATGGCTTGTTCCAACTTACGTCAGGAGGCTGGAGCAAACCTGTACATCCTCCTGGAATCATGGCTGAGTCGGTATTGAATTTGTTTAATTTCTTCTTCACCACTTTTGTCTGATGGCATCGAAATGAGTCCCAAACAAGGAGACGACGTCCGAATGCGAAATGTCCCCAAACTTCTTCAATCCATTGCATCGTTGAGGCCTCATTCATCCATCCATTTTCGGTAAATTTGACGATGGCTCGACCTTTCAAATTTTGTAGATCAGATGGAAATCGCTTTCCTTTGAAAACTATAAAAGGTTTCAATTTCGTACAGTCTGCAAGAGCAGCAAGCATGACTGTAAATTTGGTTTTGTGATTATCAGTTGAACAAATAGGAACCGATTTCACACCCGTTTCAGTCACCGTTGTTTGCTGGATCGCATCGACCCAAATCGCCGTTTTATCTGCGGCTCCAACTGAGCGATCGGGATAGCAACAATTTCTTCTGAGACCATCGACGTAAATCAAGAAACTTATAACTTTGTCCTCTACATCTTCCGGAAGTTTTTGGAAGTTCGACGTCGGAGGCTTAAGTTATTTCTAACAAGAAATTTACTTAGCCAGCCTTCACTGGCACTGAATGAATCATTGTCGTTTTCTTTTGTTTCATGAAATATACTTTTGGCTTTTCTCTTAATCATTTTTCTGCTGACACGAAGGTTGTCTCTTCTCTTATCTTGAATCCATTTTATCAACTGTTCGTCCAGTTGGTCGCATTTTAGTGGTCTTCCACCTCCACTCAATCGTTTAACTTTCTTTGAATTGGATATCGAAGTAAGTAGAACTTCTTGCTTGCACCATTCTCTGATGCGTTTGACAACAACTTGAAATTCACGAGCAGCTTTCTTCTTTGATGTCCGTTTAGCGAAGTGTATAGCTGATAATTTCTCGGCCACAGAATATGATTTTCTTCTCTGCTTCGTATCCATTCAACCACAACTACACCAGTAAAATCACGAGAATTTTAAACTTCATGAGCTGATGTTATTTCAGACATCAGGTTTTCCCACTGGGATAAAAATAGCATCGAATGAGAGAACAAGTTTTTGCAGGTACGGTATTTCAATTCACAAAGACCTGTATTGTAGAGGGGGGCCTCTATTGGAAAGGGGGTGTTTATCAAAGTCTCTAGTTTCATGGGGCTTTTATTAGAGAGGGGCGTATATTAGAGAGTAGGCTTATGATAGAGAGAATACGTTATCTACATTCATGCTATTTTCATCTTATACGGCTGTCGATAGCATTTATCTTTAGGAATTAAGACACATTGAAATAATTATTCATCGTGCTTGCAGTCTTTTTTGTACAATGTTTTGCACCATTAATCATTTCATTAATCATTCCACTTCATTAGAGAAATAGCCAATCTTGGTGGTACCCAAGATTAGTCTTGGATCTTAGGGGTACCCCAAGATTTAATCTTGGTCTTGGGGGTACCCAAGCCCAAGATTAGACCCAACTTTGCTACACACTGGTGTGCTGTATAAAGCTTCTCGCGAACACCAGCGCGATCACACACGCTATCCTACGATGAAATCTGTCAGGCCTGACCCTGTAGACAATTCGTGAAAATTTAGGAGTTGCACATCCGGGTTCTCTATACTCGTATATCCCTTAAATCAGTGATTGATTATATGATCAGTGCATTCCTACCTGTTCTTTATTATTTTACATAGTCTTTCAATCAGCACAGATTCTCGAAGGCGTGATGACATTGATATCTCTGTCAATCACTGCGGTCCTTGCCTAATCACATAAACGACGTTTTTTAACCCATCTGTCACAATTTCGTATTACGTAGATTTTACAGCACAACGCAACAATGCAATGATTCCAAGTTTCAGAATATGCAAACAGAATACATGTCCCGCAGATTCATCTGTTAATATAAAGATTTTTCCTGCCATTCTTTGCTATTTCATAGAATTTCGTTTACCAATAGTCCAATAGAAAAATATGATATAATTCAAAATTCCTACAAAGCAGTAAAAAGACGTGTTCAACTTTACAGACATACTGAACGATCCGATGCGATTTCCTGAACTTTTGGACGCAGGGAATGTGTTTATAATTATCAATAACAATATTTAACGCTGGTAGAATTCTAGAAAATGTTGTCTTGCGTGGCATCTTGCCGACCTTATTACCAGGTACCAACTGTCCCTTGGAATAGCTACCGTCCGACTGATGTTGGGAAAAAAATCGTTGCGTGAGGTATTTTCGGTTAGCTTAGATTTGGCGGCGTGGCGTGAAAGCTGAAGTCTCAATTTTTCCTTGCAATGGCTAGAAATAGAAGGTTGGAAAAAGTTCTCATTCCCCTTTCAAAAGGCATTGTTCTATTTCACGGTCACTCGATGAAAGAGAAATTAGACAGATAAAGGCTACTGAACACGACGCAACAATGTGTTCTCAGCTTGGTTTTCAACTTACAAAATAATTTTTCCTTTAATTTCATTCTCCGTGGCGTTAGAGTACCAGCTACATAATTGCTGCGCTGCAGCAAGTCGAGTATGCAGCAGATTAATGCACCGATTAAAATCGGGCTAACTTTTTTAATGTAGAATTGTATATATGCACACTACATTGTTACCGAGTAAGTAAGGTTGTCAGCCGATATTTCACTTGTCATTTTTCTAAGAAAGTCGTTTATATATCTCCAATTCCAAATTAGACGGCCGTCAAATTCTTTTCACTTATCATTATCTTCTACTTCATCTTCTGTATCAAAGCATCAAATTTCATTCTGACGCAATTGACATATACAAGCATCTGGGCGACCAGACCTGCAGATTAAGTTTTGTTAATGTAAACAAATTCGCAATTACTACACTGCCCAACACGCAGTGTTGGGACAGGCAGGAGTTCTCGTGTAAGTTATCAAATTTTTCTCACTCTACTTATATTTACACAGGCCTTTTTTTTCATTACCTTCCATTTGAATATTATCAACATTTACATTTGTGCTTTATTCTTAGTTTTCACATTGGTTTTATTTTTCACGTTGGTAGATCTCTTAAAAGTTTCTTCCATTTTCGCTGATTCACATGCTAACAGTATGTTGCCTAATCCAATTCGTAGTAAATGTCCACTACAGGTTTTCTTCAAATGCACCACCCCTATTGGTCGGAAGCTCTTCAATTGCAACCAGATCTTGAAGAATACTTCTATTGATGAAATCAGAGAATTTATTAGCAAGCCTTGTCTTTGTTCTAATTCTGTCTTCTGCTACAAGCCCGCTTCACACGTGGTTACTGGTGACTTGAGTATTATATCCAACCCAAAACTTAGGGATTTGATGGCTAAGGGCACCAATTATAGAGAACCTATTCACAAGTCTTGGGATTTTGTTAGAGTCAGTGTTAAAAATGAATTAGTGGCATTTATTGAAAAGTCCTGCAGAAAATACGCCCTTAAGAATTCTGACTTCCAGGATTGGTCGGAGGCTGTCCTTAAGATAATTAAAAATCGCATCTATCTTTCCATCTTTGCATTCGCACGAGGTACTAAGATCTAAGGAACGTGTAAAAACTTCATCTCAAGCTTTCAGAAGAATTACGTCTTTACTCCGGCGGATAAGGCCGCCAACAATTTTGTCATTGCGTGTAGGAAGTATTATTACCTCATTGTCCTCTTGAACGAACTAGGCTTTGACCTTAGAAGTTTCAATGCTGTTGGTAATCAGACTTACGCACCAGTATTTTCTTCCATTAATGACATGATTGCCGAACATTGCACCGCCCTCAAGGATTCCTTTGACATAACTGCTAAAGATAAGTTTATGGTTCTACCTAAACTTTTCTGGATACCTAAATTGCACAAGAATCCGTATAAGAGTAGATTCATAGCTGGTGCCAGGAACAGCACTTCCAAAGATTTGGCCATACTTGTGAACAAAGGTTTGCAATTGGTCCGGGACAAGTTTAGTAGTTATTGCCTTTCCATCAAGCATAATTCAGGTGTGAACACCTTCTGGAGCATTAACTCTTCTGGGGAATTCCTAGACAGGATGTTGGGTTTCAATTGCCATTCCTTGCAAGTATATGATTTCTCCACATTCTATACGAATCTTAATTTAGACCAGGTTATGGAGTCCTTGAAAGACTTATGTGAGTTAATTTTTAGCAGTTCCAAGAGCTTTATTTGCATTGGCTATTATAGAACCTTCTTCTCGAATAAAAAAATACAGAGGGTATCACTGTTGGTCCAAAACCCAATTCCTTAATGCAATAAGTTTCATCCTAGATAACACTTTTGTCACTTTCGGGGGCTTGTCTTCAAGCAAATTCGAAGCATACCTATGGATGGGAATTCCAGCTCACTCTTAGCTGACCTGTTTTTGGCTTACAGGGAGTTTAAGTTTGTGAGGGGGCTCCTAGCGAGTAAGAGATTTGGCTTAGCCAAACTTCTCTCTCGTACCACTAGGTATGTCGACGACATTTGTATGTTTAACTACAAACATTTTGATAAGATCCTTCCTGAAATCTACCCGGTAGATCTCTTAGCTAGCAGAAGCGGAGACAACAACAAATGTGTTAATTATTTGGATGTTGAAATCAGGATTGAAGATGGTGGCCAATACATCACAGAGGTTTACCATAAGGTTGATTAGTTCAGCTTCCCAGTGGTGCTGTATACTTTCCCCGAGAGTAACATGCCTTTGAACACTGGCTTAAACATCTTTGCTGCCCAACTCCTCAGGTTCGCCAGGATTTCATCTGATGCTTCCGCCTTCACATCAAGAGCTAAGGAAGGGCATTTTTGATATCTTCAAAGAACGGGGTTATAAGACTAATTTGCTGGTTAATTCTTGCATATAGTCCTTCTCCAAGAATAGGTTCCTCGTTTTTAAGTTTGGTTGTTTTTCGCCCCGCCAGATGCCATCCATCATTGGCATGTTGGGCTAAGAAAACCTCTTCTAGTTTCATGTGCTTCCTTTTGTCCTAATAAATTCCAAAAATTTTATTTTCGGTTAGGTTCTGCTATGTTTCCTCAGGCTTGGAGAGACATTCCATGTCGTACATTCGATATGGTTGGCCTAGCCCCGCCATGTGGTATAGGTTGGAGGTTGGGGGCCGAAACCTTGCTTCATGCAGCCACATGGTTCCTCCCTGATGACTCCATACATAGCAAACTTAATTTTGGTTTTTTAGGTTTCTTATTTTCACCTTTTGTTATTTTTAAGTTAGCTTCTCGTCAGGTCCATGACGAACTCTTATTTCAGTTCTTATATGATAAAATAAAATCGTTTATAAGTATTAATTTATTTCCCTTACCGTGTTCTGTTGAGTAGACTTGCCTTTATACGTATTTCAGTCCCTACTCTATACTGGAGTAGGTCACTCTATGTTGTTAGTATTAATTTATATTCATTCGTTCATGACTTCTAATTACCTAATTATTTACAGGATTCTCCACTAGGGTAGTTGTTTAACTTTGGTATCTTCCGTTTCCTGGATCCTTCGAATTTTTTTTTGACCGTGTCGTGTCTTGATTCGATTTTACTTACTGAATACCATCCATTGAGAGAGGCCACAAAACCTGGTTTTGTGGCCTCTCTCAATGGATAGTATTCACTCTGGCCCACTATTTTCTGGAATCAAGATTACTGAATACCGTATTTTTCCATATATAATTAGTGTTTCGAGTTGGGGTAACTTACCGGTAAGTTACCGGTAACTAAAGATAAATTACCGCCTAAGTTACCGGTAATTTGTATCCGGCAAAAAATCGTAGGCCTACCGCTGTAGGCCTAGGCTACTCCTAAATTTGCGTGATGGAGATGGCCTAATTGCTGCTAGTGCCAATACATCTAACCAGGCCTAGTATGCGGCACCACGGTCGGTAGTCTAAGCTATTCGATGACAATGATAAATCCTGCGCGCGATGCATCCTACTATGGTGGGACAACTCAATGCGACAGCAATTTCAACAGGATCTAGCATAGTACCGGGCACTGATGAAATAGATAAAATAAGACTAATTCTAGGTTTCATTTGTTGTCAAGCTAGAATGGAGGTTTGTAGGACCTAGGTCTAAATAATTGCATGTAGTCTTCGACTCCGCTTCAAGGCATCAGGCTTACATTTACAATTTCTCATCGATGACACGAAAAGTATCTAGAGTATTGCAACATCTTTCCTACGCGAGTCTCTAGGACTTCTTATCGCCCATCGGTGAGAATTTGTTACATACCTAACCGTTTCAGCAGCCCGGATTTCAACTTTATTAGCCTATTTACGCAAAATGCTACTTACGAAGTTCTGCACATTAGTCTTTTATCATTTTGATATCAATCGTCCATATTAGCTTATTCAAATTCCAATTAAATATCGGCACATAAGCGTATGCCACCAGAAAATCCAACTACTTTTAACTAAAAAGTCTGATGATATTAAGTTGATCTTAAGATATCCAGAAAAAATAGCCGGACATTTTTTCAGCACATTTGAGGCAAAACAAAATGGATATTCAGTATTTTTTAATGGAATCTAAAAACATGAGTAAAATTTGCTTCAATGATAGGCTGGATGGATTTTTGAATAACAAAAATGGTCAAAACCAGTACACACGAATAAGAGGAAAATATCCACTTTTCACAATTACTGCATACATAGTAGAACTATTCCACCATCAAAAACAATCCATTCGACAACAATAACAAATTTCCATAAGAAACAATTTGTTTTGGTTATTTGTAGCAATGAAAATGCACACGGTTTGACATAGGAAAATTATCCAAGGAGTTTGTAACAAGGAAACTGTGTTAAGTCGATCTTTCGTTTAGCTTGAAAAGGACCATACTCAAGTTTCAACGCCTGCAAGTTTTAACTACTGACCCATTTCACTTTGTATCTGGAAAACAGGCGATTAAGACGTGAAGATCATTCTACCCATTAGTGTCATTGGAAAAATTCTCAATTAGAATAAGACAAGCGAAAATTGACGAGAATAAGACGTTAACGAAAATTGGCCGATAAAATTAAAGAAATAGTGAAAAGTATTTATCATCATACTAATTTCCTCTCTGACCACATTTTTCCGTAATGAGAATTTTCTGACGACATGAAAATATTAAGTTATCCATAAGTCTGAACAACCTGTATTCTAAATACATGTAGTAAATCAAGTGATTCAGTGATTATACCAATGATCAGTACAGGCCCTCTGAAAGACAAAGTTTCATTTAATCACATTGAAGCTATGAGCTTTCCGTTTTGTCGATACACAGGATTGATGATTTCATCTCATATTTTTATGACGCGTGTAGGTTACTCTGATGTATCAAACTGAAAGAAACGATTACGACTCAACATTCTGGTTGCCCATCTTATGTACAAAATTAAAGAGAATTATAAAAGGAA
Organism: Prostheceraeus crozeri; assembly: GCA_907163375.1. NCBI lineage: Eukaryota > Metazoa > Platyhelminthes > Polycladida > Euryleptidae > Prostheceraeus > Prostheceraeus crozeri. The sequence continues at coordinate 31,858 of CAJQUW010008336.1, read as the reverse complement.
ATTTGGCTACCTATCAAAATTGCTGATCAGTAATGCCTTGAGGGAACGTAGTTTATCTCTATTAGGTGTATATGTATGTTATCGCTCAAAAATGAACCAAATAGGTCCGAATTATAATAAAATGCACTTGCTGATTAAGGATTGAAAGTAAAATAATAAAGGCTCTATCAAAAACATAACTAAGAATAGAAACATGATAAAAACAATTGACAGAATATACAAAATGAGTAGGAGAACTTGCCGATACAACATTGTTCGCAAGTATTGAAACAATAGACTAAGCTGAAATCAGAAAAATGCGATCAGCAGTCAACTTAAGTCAGCAGCATCGCTTAATTAGCAGGCGTAAAGTTTTGACATGTTGACTGCAGACGAATGACGACCATTATTGCATCGTATCAAGCATTAACAGTTCGTTTACCTCAGGAAAAAGATAAGAGTTACATCATGGCCCAACTTCCAGTTCTCAGCTACAATACTAAACTCAATTTTGGCAACTAAGAGATATACTTGTGCAATTCGACATCGCAGATTCCAGATCTATTTTCGGAATTGCGAAATTAGAATTTTTCTATGTATAAAATATATTTACGTAGTTTTACATGTGCTTGTACATGCACTGCAATGTATTTTTTGCATATGTGGAACCACGAGTCGGAAAACCTAATTTCATAGCTTCCACACAATTCAGACCTGCCCATTTCAAATCTTAAGTCAAAATTTCAAAATTCACTCAGCTCTGAGCTTCAGCGGTAGTCAGGATTGCACAATTCTGACTTAAGATTTGAAATCAGCAGGTCTGAATTGTGCGAAAACTATGAAATTAGATTTTTGACTCACGGTTTCACATATGCAAAAAATGCATGTACATGTATGCACAAGCATATGTAAAACTACGCAAGCATATTTTATACATATAAGAAATTCAAATTTCGCAATACGAAAGCAGATTTGGAGTCTGAGATGTCCAACTGTATAAGTACACTTCTCAGTTGCCAAAATTGATTTTAGCATTGTAGCTGAAAACTGAAAGAGTTGCGTGGCGAAATAGAAACACAGAGATTTCAGTGATTTAGCACTAAGAAATATCTAAAAAATTAATGAAAAACCACGAGATTTCAGCGATGAGGTTGATTTTTAACTTTGACAGGCAGCGTGACGAAAGTCGCTGGGGTGAACCGCGTGAGGTAAACGAACTGTTAAAAGATACAGCTGGCAAAATGTCGATTTGATAACTCTACATCACCCTCACATAGCTGCAGGCCGCCTCGAGGAAAAAGTAATTTCAATAGGTTTTTCATTTTGAGAAGGCGACACATATCCACCTGGGCGATGTCATCCTCTTCTGGCCAAACAAGAAGTTGATACAGATTGAGTTTGGCGAACTTGACTGTCACATCTGTGTCGCTATCGATATCACTCACAACACCAAAGAAAACACGGTATTGACGACTTTTGGTGTAATCGATCGCAGCCGCGACCCAATCCCTAACAGCAATTGGCACTTTCTCAGAATTGACAACTTCATCGCAGGAGGATTCGCGATCAGACTCGTCAGACTGAAGGGAGACATCATCTTCATCGAAACCTGAAAATTTATGACGTGATATTGAGTTACGATATGGAATGAATATATTATGGTTATTGGGTAATATATGCTATACCTTGGGTCTACAAATCGTCTCGGATCGATTAACGGAAATTACCCCCTGGTAAAAAAAGTGAAGTCATTTTAGGAATTTTCAAAATTTACGTTGAATTATGAAAATGTTATAAAAAGCTTAAAATTCTTGATGATAATAATAGAAGTGTCATTCTTAAGCAGTGCTCACTGCTCACACTCAATCTAATTGAATCAAATGACATACTGATCACAAGACATAAAATTGCCTTGCATTACATTTTTAAATGTGATTGCAAAGTAGAAAGGAACAATTTTGAGATGTGATTGCTTGAAATCTGAAATTCTGGTTTACGAATTCACTAAGTATATAAGCCGTCACTAACCCGCTTACTCTTTATCACAATTTCTGACGAACTGCGAGACCCGATGAAATTATTGATTAATCTATGTAAAATTGAAGACCCTGATATGACCTCCCTAAATCAGGCGTGTGGACGTGGAAGCAACCGAATCACTATGTACTTAACCGTCATATCGTTTACAGAACATCACAACAAAGCCAATTACATGTAGTTTGTGCCGCCTCACTATCATAACATTTTTATTTACCAATGGCTTTGATGATGTCAATCGGTTGACTTAATCATCAATTCCTACATTTGTAGTCTGCGTGCGATTCTCAAGGTTATAGCACACCAATTACCAATACATTTTACTTAATCAATACTTAATTATCAGCACTTCGCTTATGTAATATTGAATTCATTATTCAAACTGGTGTATCAAATTCAGCTATCAAGATCAATTTACTTCTTCAACCTTCACATGACAAAAATCATTATCGTATTCTAAGCTAAGTGGTAGGTATAGAATAGGAAATGTTTTGGACTATTGCACATGCATGACTTAATGAATTTATAGCATTTTCTGGTTAAGCATTACCGGTATATAACATACAGAAATATCGTTTTTAAGGCAACAAATCGCGCGACGAGTCGTATATTAGCAGACACGAAAGAATCAATTGCTCCTGTAGCCATGACTTTCGTTTCATGCAAAAGTAAATTCTGACTAAATATAAAAACCGATTTAACTTCATCGTTAATCAAATTACTTAACCTGGTCTGAACTAAGATTCTTGGTTGAGATATGATTAAGCCAAAAACTATGAAATTAATTACACCTGTAACAAGAGCTTCATGTAGCCTAATAACAAACGAGGATTTGATTTGTTCATGAGTACGCCTGATACTGAGTACCGCGTTCGAGTCTCCGCAACTGAAAAATAGTTACAATAAATAAAAACATTGAATCGCATAAACATGCTTATGATCATCTTTGTGCAAACACGAAAATAATTGCATTAAAATCTCATAACTGCCAATGAGAACCCGGTTATACAGGAATTTACCACTAAACAACCTTGAGCTACCTGTGAACGTGTTCATAATTCAAAATAAAACCGAGAAGAGTTGGAAATCACAAAGTAACTTACTTTCATCAGTTTGTATGGAAGAAGCTGCACTTGTTCTCGTGATTTTGCGAATTTTCGGTCGCTGAAAAATAAAAATGAATAAATGGTCATTTAGGAATTTCTCGCTCTGCAATTACTGAACATGTGCTCAGTTGCTGTAGTGTTCCGAATGACCCTATCAGCAAGTTTGAGATTGTATGCCACGCTTACAATGACCGCATTTTACGTATCCTCGAGGCATTGTTTATTAGACGTGATAATCCCAACCTGTGCAAGCAAAAGGACCATGTGATTAATCTTCGCTTGCCATGGTAATCGGGTGACTCACAGTCTGCCGCTGCTTTCGCGTGTTGACCTGTATCTCAACTTTCTCCTTCTTAAAAAAATGTCTATCCTTCAATGTAATTTCACATGCTGGGTTACCTTTGACAAGACCAGTCGAAACATGTCAGGTTTACATTTTTCTTCCTAATTTCAATAAACTTTATTATGACTTCGAAAGCATTCTGTGCGCTTTTTATTTATAAAAATGAATTTATTCATCTTCGTGCGCTGCTGCCTGAAAAAGTGATAAGTGAACGTCATCAGTTAAGTTTGAGGAATAGAATCGATATACATGTACGTTCAATTTGATTCAACACGTAATGACGGGTTTCCTGACCTATCCAAAAGAACACGAAAGAGTTCTGATAAATTCTGATAGAAGTTTTGATTGATTGTGTCGTTACCTGCTCCGGACTAAGGATACATTACAGCAAATACAATTCCCTAAATAAATGAACTTACTCTGATTTCATTCTTTTCTCTCTGGGTATGAGGAACCAATGCAGTGTGGACCTTCCGCTGGCGAGGTTTCAGGTGTCGCTCGGAGATTTTCAAATTATATGCAACTTTCGTAACTTTCTCGCTGCGAGCATCGGTTAGTCGATTCCTTTTCTCAGTCTTCTGATTAGAATATTGTTTGTTTGCTCTTTCAACACAAGCAATGGAAGAAGGAAAACTCAACACAGTAGACGCGATTTCAGCCAAGTTGGTGCCTTTTCCGATTGCCTTCCACCACACAGCAGGATCAGTATCCAGCTTTGCGCCAGAAATCCATAAGTGAGATCGACCAAAAACTGCTCCAGAATGTGGTTTATACTCCATCAATTCGGTGGAAACTTCGTCGTTTGAAAAGTCATACTTCTCGGCGAGCTGCATTATCAAATTCTCTGCTGTGGCCATTTGAGCATCCGTCAAGTGGCCTCCTTGGAAACGTGGGTCTAGAACATTGGTTGCCAAATGTATTGGTCGCACAGTAAATTCTCTTCGATTCTTCAGAGATTCGTCAATCATATCGAGTTCATCAATCGGAATCACGTCGTCATCGATATCAAGCATCAAATTGAGTAATGTCCTCTCCACGTAGCACCACACCGTTGGAATGATAGATACTTTGGAATCATCTCCTTCGATTTCGCTTACAGCGTGCTTCAGCGGTTCTAAGATTCCCACCACGAAGACCGTTCTCCTCCAAAATGTCTCATCGAGGACCATTGCTTTGATTCGTTCATACTGTCGTAAACTTTCTTTGCATCGCGCATCACACACTGCCAACTTTAAGCAGTCCGCAAGCCTCGCATTCCGAGCGACCATACGATGAGCGCCTGACCATCTTGTATCCGAGAAATACAGGCACATCAGTGATTTCTTCAATAACTGAATAGTTAATTCACCTAGCACTGCTTTTGGAATCTGATGTCTGCGAAAGAAAGTACTGATCGATTTATGCTCCGCTATTGTCTGTCCTATTGTAGGTACCCTTCGGATGTCCTTCACCATCAGTTCTACGGCATGAGCCGAACATCCATACGCTAGAATCCAAGGGAATTTCTTCTCCAAAATGTCCCACGCAGCCACCATGTTGGAAGCGTGATCGGAGCAGATTGCAGCAAACTTTTCTGGCGCGACGCCCACTTGTGTCAACAACTTTTCACATTCATCGGCTATAAACTGGGCCGTGTGCCGTTTATCCGCAGGATTCACGGATTTCACATAAACAGGTTCCGGAGTTGCGACCAGAAATTGAACATGTGCGTCTCCAGACACATGACCAACCGTCAGTGAGTAAAACGAGAGATGAGGAAGATGTCATTTTGTCTTTATCATCAGATGTCACGATCTCATCCCACGTATTCAGTAATGTGTTGCTGATGCTATAAGTAGCGGGTACATGCCATGCTGGGCGGATCTTCTTGAAAAATTCATCCCACGTTGGCGTTTCAAATGTTCTGAACGGAAGATTGGAAGTGTATATTGCTTTTGCAAATAGGAGATCAAGATCTTTGGCTTCTTTTTGGGTTATGGTATCACAAAAAGCTACTGTCAACAGCGTACTTTGCGAGGATACATACTTCGGAGGTTGCATAGTTAAGAGTGAATCTGTCACAGAACTTTGCACAGGTATGCCCTGGGTATGCGATGAATTTGACATAGCTTCTGATGAGTCATCATCATTATCATCATCTGAAAGCTCGACTGTATCACTACGTGATGATGCAAATGATTGTGAACTCTGTTCTTCTAGAGGATGCCTCGAAACTAAGTTTCTAAAGCACGATTTTGATACATTCTCAGAAAATTCATGTTTTATTGCATCAGGACACGCAGCACAGTCAATCACCAAATGCTTCTGCATTCTCGTTGAATTAATTTTGAAGCTCATGTTGCAGTAGCGGCAGATTGCTCGAGTAGGCTTTGCATTTCGTAAGCCTTGGTTTTCCTTGAAATGGTTCCATATTTTCGTTCGCGGCTTCATTTGAACTCTCCTGAAGCGGAGATTTGGCCAACGGCGCTGTAAAAAACATGAAATTTATAAGCTTGGTAGTCAAGACCGTAGGCTTCGCTTGCGGCGCTTTGGAAAACATCAAGGTTATAGTAATCACTGGCCTAAAAGATCGAAGGCTTCGCCTGCGACGCGGCTTCAGAAAACAACCAAAATTACAGTAGAAATCCTAAAAGACTGGAGAATGCGCCTGCGGCATTTTATGACTAGGGAATATATTATGAACCTCAAGACTCTAAACTTGACCGACTATTCGGTAATTTAACCGAAGACAAATTTCCGCCAAAATGACTATCTTCTGTTTGCAGCTCTTAAGCACGAGTCCTATTAGGTAGGACACGGATTATCGCAAATTGGATTCCAAAAAAATTTATCTGACGAGTTCATATATATGTATATAGGCCTATGCAGGGTTGCCACTTCCGGAAAACAAAAATACAGACTTATGACAGGTCCTTCCAGTAACCCGAAAAAAGACCAAAAACATTCCTAAGCTTTACGATGAGTCCAGTTTGCATCAGGGATAAGCACAGTGAGCATCATTTCCAACTAAAACATTGCGACAACACTGAAGTGAGGGAGTAGCCCGTTGATTAAGGGGTTTCACTTATTCAGAGACATTGCGCTCATCTTAATCCTCTCCCCGACCATAAACATTATTAGGCATTTAAATAATATCATTGCTCTATTCAAAGCCCTTTCTGTAAAGCTACACATCAAAAAATTTTAAACCAGCATAGCATATTTTGCCGGTCCAGCCATATTATACTAGCTTAGTTCTTCATTAGAGCTTAATTTCGAGCATTTATTATCTCGACGCTAAGTTGCATTGAGGAAGCACATAAATTTTTATGTTGCATATTTTCTGGCATTATATTCTTGGCAATTGAATCTCACTGGATGAACAACTTCCGTACATTGGATTCCTACATTGGAGACTTGTTACACATTTATTGATGACAAATGAAGGAATACATGAAACATCAGACTTTCAAATCCATACAAAAACTATATTCAGACAACCAAATACCGCAGCCATTAGGTCCGCGGTGACCCATTGCATGCATATGAGGGATAAAGAAAATACTTCTGGTTTTTTTCATAATGCTCATACATCATTGTGATGATACTAAGGCGTCAGAGAAACACAATCAATGGATAATTGGGTTCCATAATTTGCAAAATTTCCACCAACAGACTTGCTTAGGTGAAAATAAATATTTATTAAAAAATATAGACACGAGAGAAAAATACAGACCATTTACAGATTGTGACCTGCGTTTTCAGTTATGGACTTTTTGATATAATCCTTAGTGAGATTCATCCATCTGGTCTCTCGGCCAGTAGGAGTGGAGATGATAATTGTACGACTGATTTCCATCACAGAGTTCACGAATTTAGTTCTGCAGTCCACAAGTGGTGCTATACACTTTTACAGATAGCAATATGCCTCTTCAAGCTGGCATGAATGTCTTTGCTGCCCAGATTGTTATATAGATTTGCCAGAATGTCTTCGAACCTTACTGCTTTTGTGGTAAGAGCCAGCAACATATTTAGTATTTTTGTAAGCAGGGGATACAGGCGTGATAAGCCTACTAAATCATGCATTATAGCCTTAAACAATAATAATAGCAGATATCCACTTTGCAAATATAAATGTTACTCTCCTAGATATATTCTCTAAATTTGTGGCATGCACTGTTAGTATATAATTCGGCTACTTCTGTACATACTATTTCTTAGAAAAGAAATCAGTGTTGGCGTGTCAAATAATTGTGATGTGAGGAAAACTGAATTCTGTGCCGGCGCGCTAAAGCACATTGCATAGTTTCTATAAAAAGAACATGGTGTCGACGTGCCTTGGTTTGTTAGTGGAATCTACAGATATAAAATGGTGTTGGCGCACCTTGGTCTGGTGAAATCTATAAATAAAATTATGAGCCGGTGCGCGGCGCACGCCTGCCAAAATGCCCGGTGCATAATCCGGCGCGCTTTATGTAGCTAAAGATTCCAGTCGGGTGTTGGATGGCATGAGGGTTAACGTAGTTTCAGTTTCAGCAGTTTCAGGCATAAAATGCTAATTTACGACGAAACAAAGCATTTTTGGGCTATACAAAGTTTTGAAAGCAAATAGGGAGCCGACTTCGCTCTTTCAGTTTTCAAGGTCAAAATCGTCATGTGAGGTCATATGACGTCACGAGGCTATTTTGGGCAACAAATGATGATTTTGCCTAATAACAGTGAGGTAGGGTAACTTAAACCTGACCGATGCGAATTTCTGATGTTCAAACTTTCGTACGATTTCCTCTAGTGGCTATATAAGATTAGATAAATCAAACAGTTCAGTCGAAACACGCATCCTTGCATGATTCACAACATGCGTCCAAAGGGATGACTGGACAGGCTATTGTTTTGGATTTTTAGCAAGAAGATAGAGATACAGCAAGAAAAACACGATTAGAAGTATACTTTTGCACCAAAAAAACGTCTAGGATGAATAAATGAGGTTTTAAGAATTTAAGTAGGCCTAGGTAAGGAAAGTAAAGCAAAAATTAAAAACAAGTGAAGTCGATGCAAACAAGAGCAAGCAAAACAAGCAAAACAAGACAAAATGTCAAAATCTACCTTTTATTATAAAATAAAGCTCATAAGAGCAAACGAAAGTTCTCCTTCCGTAAAAAAGATGAAGCAGTCCAGTTGTAGAGTTGGCTTAAGTTAGCCAAGACAAGGTAATTTTAACCACGTGCATACTGTCACGTTTGAAGTAATAAATATTCAAAGTTAGCTACTATGACATGACAAAGTGGAACAATTGCTAGACCTATTCAGCAACTTTCAGATTTATAGCTTTAGTGGCATCGAAATGATAAAACGCTTAAACTTGAAGTGACAAAAATTACCTGGTTTTACGATATATATTTTATACTACCGCACCCCGCATGGCATCTGCTATTTTACAGTTGCACTGAAGAAATATATAAAACCGGACACGATATATTAGCAGCGTAATTTGCTTGGTTTTCTAAAAAATATGTTTCAATCGAATGTTTCCGTACTTTAATTAGCCTACAACAAGCTTTGTGATTAAGCATTTTTTACGCTGATTGATAGAATGTATTGGCCTCAATTGTTGACTATCTTCCGCATATCTTTTCCAGATGAGAAAAGACGGACTATTTTATACTCAAACGATCTACATGTAACTTGTTGCGTTAGAAAAACGTGGTTTCAGCGACGATCAAAGGACGAAAGTAGAATTGAAACTAATTTAAAATTGTGATATTTAATAATTCTGCTGACAAAATGTAGGACCTATTCTATGAAGTAGAGAATAGCAGAAAGGAAATGCTTAACTTGCTGAAGCGGCCGTTTCGGGTGACAAGTTTTACTTTTCCAACAACCTGCATTTCAGAGAATTTTTCGATGCATATTTGGACCTGCCCCCTGCAATGCACTGTCATAGAGTAGAGGTCCGTCTGACTCATGGACTAGGTGTCATCTGGTGTCATCCTATGGAGTTCAGTTTTCTAGTATGGGAGCAAATATATTTGGGCAGTAACACTAGTTTGATGAAAACATGGTTCCATGAGAAATTACAAGAAAAATTTCTGCAATAATTGCGAAATATCTGAAAAAACACCTCAATATTCTAGGATTTATGAAAATCACATATTTTGGTGGTTGTTAAATATATGAAGCATCTTAGACCTCGGGTAAAGAACATACCTGCATAAAAGGATATATGGCACAGATGTTCTTCACACACTTCGGGACATTTTCATCGAAAGGCAAAAATGTTATGCGTCAAAAAGCATAAATTACCGTTAAGTTACCAGTGCGTTGCCAGTAAGTTACTGGTAAATTACCGGTCCTTAAATTACCAGTAATTTTTAAACACTATATATAATACGCATTTTTTTCCTCAAAGTTTGGTCGATGGTTTGGGTGCGTATTATACACGGTAACAAGGAAAACTGTATTTTTCCAAGGAACTTTTTTTCATCTCTACAAGTATACTAAATGCTAAAAAAGCAATATTGTAATTCCTAGCCCTCTGACTGGCACTGCATACATTGAAACAATCATCATATTGGATACCGGCCCTGTGTAATGAGCGAGAACAGCTTTGTACTGTGTTTACATGTATATATTTGTAGAAAGAATAAAAACAAATCAAACAAAATGCAAACTGCAGAATATAACAAAAACAGTCAAACAAAGGAGAACTTCCTACCGGTATACGTCACTGTAAATGTCTAATCACTTGAAGTCAGAGGATAGAATAATTTCTTCTTCGTTGTACATCGCCTCTGTCTCAATGTCAATCACGTCAATTTCTTCTGGAGAATCAGCTTCGTCTTCCCAAAGCAGATTGTCTTCAGAGCCGTCCATCATATTCGTGAGACAGCACTTTTTGAAGCCTCGTCGAATTATACTGGGATCCAACTCGTCCCAAGCGACTTTGATCCAGTGAACAATCGTGATCAGCTTAGGTTTTCTGGTACGACCAGATGGGGTGAAAGCATGGGCGTCACCATTCGCTCCACAATTATCTCATTTTCTGCTTGAATGGACGATTGCAGCTTACATCCATCACCTGCAGTTGACCAGTCATACCACCTGGAATGACGGTCAGTGTCACTTTTCTGGAGGAGCGCTTTGATTTCTGGCATTCGATGACAACGGAAAGCGTCAAGGACAAGTATGCGTCGTTGAGTAGAGCGATTTTTGCACCAAACTTCATTCAGCCAGTCTTTGGTGAGATTCTGATCCATCCAGCCCTTCTCTTGAGCACGAACTATCACACCTGCCGGCCAGTCGGTGTTCTTGGGCAAGATCTTCCTCTTGAAAATTATGCAGGGCGGCATCTTCGAGCCGTCGCCGTAGGCCCCCAGCATAACGGTGAAACGGTTCTTTTCGTTGCCCGTTATCTTGAAGACAATTGACTTCCTCCCTTTAAAGTCCAGCGTGTGGTTGAAAGGAATGTCGAATGTCAATCGAGTTTGGTCAGCGTTTGCAATCATATCATCGGCATATTGATTAGTTTTGCGAAGTTGAATGATGTAGCGTTGATACTCGACTAATTTGTTCTCAAAATCGTCAGGCAAACGCTGAGCAATCGATGTTCGACGACGAATGGAGATGTCATGACGATTCATGAAGTTGTAACACCATTTTGGCGAAGCTTTGAATCGACAGGATGGATCAATCTCTCTCATGACTTTGAGAGCATACAGACGAATTTGGACTGTCGTAGCCGCAGACCTACTTTCCCTCCTCTCACGAACATACTCCACTAGCTTGTCTTCTAACTCGGGATGGGCTGCTCGTCTTCCTCTTGCACCAGCTCTACAAGTTCGATTTTGTTTGCTCAGAGTCTCTTTATTTTTCTTCCATAAGCGAATATTGCATTCATTTACATCAAATGTTCTGCCTGCTTCTCTAGTACCATGTTTCTCTGCATGTTCGACTGCCTTGATCTTAAAGGAAGCTGTGTAACTCGCTCGCTGCATGATGCTGGCGGAGGATCGAGGTACTGAAATGGCGGAAATCCCCAGATGATGACCACGTTGCTGACTGACATATAAGCGCTAAATTTAGACATCGTTGCTGAGGCAACGCGACAACCTCACTGAAAAATCACTGCCAGCACAACGCCCATCGGGATAACAATAGGGTCCGGCCAACAGCTGAAACTAATGAATTTCTCTGAGGAAAAACTAAGTATTTAAGTTAAAACGTATAACTATTTTGATGTCAAGTTTGGGGTGCGTATTATACACGGTAATAAGCATTTTTCACGAATTTTGCTCGGAAGTTGGGGGTGCGTATTATATACGGAAAAATACGGTAGTTCGATTTGTGATTTAATTCATTATTAATTGTGTTTCGCCTAAAGTTAGCCCTTGCTAATTTGATTGCTATGTAATGCCATTCAGGTAGGAGCATTTCACCGTCCATATCCGCATTACCAGTGAAAATGGCATTCAGGTGATTCTTATGACCTATAATTTGGACTCGTAGATATCTCAAGCTTGACATACTTAAGTGCTCTGAGCTCCATGGGCTGTGTAGAAAATGATCATAGATTTGAGTGTTTCACAGATCAAAATCTTGGATTTTTGATGTCATTGGTTTTAGGTTCAGTAACAATTATGCATATATTACCTTTCAAATGGTTTCAAGGTCATTTGAAAGGTAATGCATCTTCATCGATATGCAGCCTTGCCGTTTTTTTGAATTTCCATCCCAATCCCAACCCAATCCCAATAAGAAATTCCATTGGGATCCCAGTGGATCCCAATCCCAATGACAATCCCAATAGGCCCTAAACTGTGTGATTTGAATGCCCCTTATACGTTATTTGACCATAAGCTACACCTAGGTGCCTGCAAGTTATACTCCACAGAATAGTTCTACAGATAGACCTAGGCTGCAAGGATGGAGCCTACGTGAACTACTGTCGTATATATGGACCTATGATGGCCTGAAGAAGAATAGGCTACTGGTAAACTACTACAGTAATACTACTATATAACTAGCCTACTAACTAATATTGAATAGTAATCAATAGTGTAGCTTGATTAATCTAAGATGAATATAGTAGAGCTAGCTATACTATCTACAGGTAGGCCTATAGTGTTACACGTCCCTCAAATCCCCATCGCAGAGAACTCTCTCTATTATTCTATTCTTATCGCGAACGTCTGAAATCAAAAACGAGATTTCCAAGTCGCATACTGATACTATACTTAAGTACAGATGCATCAAATAAGAGAAGCTATCTGAGTAAAATTTCTGTAAAACACATACAAGAAGTAGTAGTCATCGTATATTCTATAATACGCCTGGAAAATTCTACAGAGTATATAATGGGCTCAAACAAAAATGAATTCTAGAAAATCTTATGATAACTAAAAGCGATCTAACAAAAACAATTATAGAAAATGTCTAGAAAATCTGTTTAAACATAGAAAAGAAAATAGGTTTTCGTAATCACGAATCGTGATGTAAGTCGATGACTACACGTCATAAAATTACACAGAACTATTATCGCAGTTGTCTTCAAAGTCGATGACTCGTTGCACTTCCTGTTCTAGCACCAAATTATCCATCGGTACTTTGTCGAGAACGTCGAGTTTTCTCATCAGTTTCTGAACGCGTTGTTTGTATTTCAGGTACACAAGGGCCTCTAATAGTTCTGATGACATTCGTCGACGTCTAGGCGATAGGATGATTCCGGTCTCACTGAATAGTCTTTCGATCATTGCACTCGTTCCAGGAATAGACAGAATCCTTTTTGCCGCTTGTCTTAGTAGAGGAATGGTAGCTGCGGTCTCTTTTCTCCAGAATGATGTCGGATCTTTCATTGGAATCTTCAACTTTTCGTATAGAATAAGCTCTTTCTGAATTGTATTTTGGTTGTCGGACTTGGAGTTGGTAGAAGTTCCAGGGACGTGACTTGTGGATGCTTTATCATCAAAAATTTTGTTGAAAATCTCATCGTTGCAGCTTGGGATTCTATCATCACCCTTCACAGAAAAAGACACTTCGGTTTTATTACAATCGACATCCTCCAATAATCGTCGAAGAAAGTGCTCCACTTCCTGATTGAAGTCATTCAGTTCGGCTTCCCAAGCAGCTATGAATGTCTCACCATCTGACACACCTGCAATGTTTTCGGACACTACAGCGGACAGTCGTTTCACGTCGATGCCTGTAAGATAGGCCGCCGTCTTTGCCATTGGCGACCCACATGCGGGCCAGAGTTTATCACCGATCAAAGTCCTGATATCTTTTGCCAACATTCGCGAAGCATTGGTTGAGTACTCGTTGTTACCTTTCTCAGCCAAAAACAGTCGAATGTCGAGACGAAGATAGCTGATGAGCAAGAGATGTTGTGTGGGACCACTGACTTCTATCTCGTCAAAAAAATCCTTCGTGCAGTGCAGAACTGATTTCAGACTTTTGATAATCAAAAGGGATGGTAAATTGTTTGTCACCTCTTCGCTTGGTTCAATCTGGTATTGCCGATAGTTTCTCTCGCAAACCTCATATCGTCGATAATGAGATCGCCACGGTCTCGTTGCACATTTGGCGGGGTGAGAAAGGGGCAGCTCCTTTCCCACGGAAGTGTGTACGTTGTAATAAGATTCGATGGAATTCAACATCTTCTCAGTTTCTGCTAAGTTTACATTGTTAGCGTCGGACATAGCTCTGGTGACACATGTAGAAAGAAGATGTTCAGCACAAGCGATGCGACCGCCGAAATGAAAACCGTCGGTTTCAAATCTTCCGTCAAAAGCTGCCGACATCTTCCTTTCATTGTCCGTCGTAATGAAGAAAGGATCAGTAAATGTCGACGGCTGACCGTCGACTGAGAGGGATTGCATAAGCATGTTGTACGTAAATTCCGCGTCATGGGATTCGTTCTGTAGCTCTTCTATCTTGACGGGAAATTGAAACCAGCTCCAATCCATATCAAGTCCACAAGCGATGATTCCTCCATATGGTGCAAGGTAACCCTTCCGCGCTGACCAGTAGTCGAGACAGCCGGAAATGCCTAAGCGTGGATTTGAGCAACAGACGTTGAAAAGATGTCTCATTTGCGAAGCAGCACATTTGCCTAGATGCAATATATGTTGCGTTGCGCATGTACGACCCATGGAAAAGTCAAACAAAGTTTTTTCGCGATGCGTCAGAGAGGAAGCAAATAATGCAGCTTCATATGCGATTGTTACACAAGCGTTTATTGAGACTGTCGGATGGTCAGCTGCCAGCGAGGCTACTTTCGTTTTCCACTGTTCTCGTAGTGACGGAGTCAATAACTTTCCAGGTTTACAAGACTCGAAGAAGTTTTTGACATTTCCTTGCTTCAGTACTTTCCCTTGTACCAACTGTTTAGAAGAAACGCATCGGCTCTTCAAATGTTTTCTTATTTCTGAGTAACCTCCGGCATTAGTCCATTTTTTCGGTTTTCGTGGAAAAGGAATACCAAACAAAAACACTTGTGCATTGATGACAGATAAGATAGGGCGCGTATTTGCCAGTCTGTAGACGAATACACTTAGCACCAGTCGAGTCCTCCGATAGTTTCGTTCGGAAGTACGCTGTTGGAATATCTTCCAAAACTGCAGTGCCATTTTTCAAGAAAGTATGCACTTCGGACTTGTCAATGTTCGTAAATTCCATGAGAGGACGTGGTCTGTGTGGTAGATAGCAAGACACGTGAGAGTCTAAAAAATAAGTTGTCACAAAGTACCAATGTACGTCCGTATGACGTAAACTCGACCATGCATATATTTTAACTATTGGTCATTAACTCGATGCGTTATGAATGGGAGCTTTTTTTCTGTCGTCATAGTGCCCGTGTGTGTCTGTGTGTGCATCCATGCGCCGCCGTCCGTCTTATACTAGTTCAGTACTATCAGCCAGCTACCAGCCTCATAAGACACGCACGCATGTTGAAGACACACGCGTAGGCTCTGCGCGAAGGAAACCTTCGAAGTAATATGCTATTTTTAGAAAAGGGAAGAAAACTGTATCGATATTGTCGTGTGTGAGTACAAGTAAGCTTAAAAGCTACTATCTCTCATCTCTATTTAACTAACCCAGACTGACTGAAGCATGGAGTATTGACTGTAGACAAGAGAATGAACGGTTGCACAAACCGACAAAAAAATTATGAACGATTATATGTTGAGGAAGGGGTTCAGCTATTTTTCGGTATCTATTGGGATTGGGGTGATATTTAGTGTAGCCCAATCCCAATCCAATCCCAATAGCCATTGGGATCCCAATGGCTATTGGGATCCCAACGGCAAGTCTGTCGATATGCGTTTTTCTTTTTGCTAGAATGTTCTGTGAATTTCCATTTAATTCTATCTACATTTTAAATCACTCAGAAAATACAAGCAACCAAGACAGATGTGATGGCTCAACTGCCGTTATATGTACATGTATTGATATCACCTCACCACATTTTGCTGGAAATCTGGTCCTAATGTCTGATATGAGGAATTCTGTATAATCCTGTCCGCAAAGAGGTTGCCGTTTTGTCTATCATCTGTGTCACTTGCAAAGAAGCAGAGTGCAGTGGCTATACTGCTCCTCGAGCGCAACAGGAGTCCTTCTGCTAATTCCTCGCAGCACTGTTCAAGTTATACACCTATAGACCATACGAATTGGAGTCTTGGTGGATGAGATTCGTTGATATTGATCCAATCAGAGTTACTGTCGGCATATAGGAGAACTGCCGACACTTCCCGATCCTCTAATCATCATGTCGGCACACCGTCACTTAGCCAATAAGTGTCGACAGTTCCTGCTGTCGGCATTAACTCTGGCGCCGACATGGTTGACACCCGTCACTGTTCAGCACGATGCCGACAGAAGAAATCCAACTATTTGCCGAGTAGATTATTGAGTTACTTATCTCGTCACCGTTCAATACGTAATAATTACAAATCATGTGTTGAAACAAAAGATGAGATATTCAATAGCACCCTTCGGCACCAATATCAACTCTAACAGAAACCGTCGTTACATGGAAATGTATAGAATTCAATATATCATTTCATTATCTCTGCAGGCATCCCGTCACACTACCACACGGAAAGAAATATTTTAATTTGTATGTGCCACAGGTGAACGAGGACTAAACACAATGTCAAAATACAAATTGTCAGAATGATTATTGTAAGGGTATACAAACTAGCGAAAAATGACCCCAACACCAAAAAGTACTTACACATCGTGTACGTAGAAGCCACCAACCACAGAAGAATACCAATTACGACGAACGAAAACTACTACCGAAACCAATAAAGAACCACAAGACTGCTAGAAACAAAATAAACGACCAAGAACAGAAGCCAGAAAAGCACAAGAACGCAGGAAGCTCATTTCAGAACGTCAACCACCACTTAAATTCTCATGAGAACCATCAAGACAACTAATCGGGAACACAAAATGCGCAATCTTTACTTTATATAATCGCGACTCTAGCATCTGACCGAAACTGTGACACCAAAAACACCTCCAGTGAAACAAAACAGCTAGCAGAATTACATACCTCACTAAAAGAATTAAACCATGCATCCCCCTGAGCGGAAGTTCACGTAATATCACGTAGTATCGTAATCGTCCAACCATGCAGGTCTCCGCACCCCTACGTAATCTCAACGTAGAAGGCTGAACGTAGAACGTTCTGGGTTCCCTTTCTCCAGTGGCAGCAAATTGTACCAAAAAAACGCGTCCAACGGATCGATGTTAGAACGCACAGCAGTTCTTTTCACAGTCCTGTGATTCTTCTCGACAATCCATTCCCAGAAGGACGATGCGCACACCGAAACCTCAAAGTTACTCCAAACTTGTCACACACACACACACACACACGTCGCACATCAGCAGATCGAATTGTTGAACTATCCCGAACTATTGTCGTGGAGAAGCTCCCGGCGAGGCCCGCTCTCCCGAAACAGACTCAAACACTCTCTCGCGACCACACCGCCATCCTCGCTGGACAACCTCCTCCACACGCACAGCCTGCTGGGCCCGCAATCCACGATTGTCAAAAACTTATTATAAAAAACGTATTTATAATGAGTCATCGCATGCCAGCCTCAACCAACATTCGTCTACATCCAACCGCCCCTTCTGCCATCGCAGTGTTGCAGGATCCACCGATGCACACCGGCCACAAGACTTGACCACCTCTTACCATCAACCGCCGCCTCATCAACATCTCCGACAAGCCATAGATTTTTGAACGGTGACTATCAGTCAATGCGCTCGTCAGCCAACACCGTCGCCGAATCTAACATAACCGAATCACATTGAACTTCTATCTCAGAGCCAAATTCAAGCCCCGAATCGCCGCCTCCAATTCTGCTAGGTTAAGGTGCGCCCCATCATCCACTTTGCGCAACCACGAACAATCCACTATACATTATCCATTCTCCTCCAGAACCACGCCAATGGCCAATGATCTGCACGTCTCACGCTGGTGAACCAGCCACTTCCCTCACACCGGATCCGAATCGTTCACTTCAGGCAGAATCTTCCTCAATAAGTCCATCGCCTCACCACCCACCTTGTCAGTCCACGCAGAACCCTTGCACCTACGCTTCTCGAAACAACAGTGGCCACGCAGCCATCCGCATACTGGATAGTGTCCTACGAGCCGCCCGCACAAAGAAAATAACTCAGATCTGCTCAGCTCTCCCTCGACGACACGACATTTCATTTCCTCTTCTTCTGCAAGGCAACCCCGAAGGTCCGCGACTGAGCTGCAGTCCGAGAACACGAGAATCAGCTTTTACCTGAAGCGGCTTCGAAAGCAAATCAAACTCCTCCAGATATTCTCTCACCCGAACCTCTGACACATCATTCTCTCGAACAATTATGTCATCCACGTAACTGTCAGTTGCTTCCGCAACCCTTGGATCCAACCCCAGTACTTTCCGTAGTACATGAGTCGTAGTCCGTGGCGCACAGTTCAAACCGAAGCCTAGTCGGGTGAGGCCATACATTTTACCCCAGAAGTGAACGGGTCCACATGCAGCTGCAGGTAAGCGTCTTGAAGATCCAACAACTTAGCTTTCTCGCCGAAAAACCTCCAGGAGCGAATCTTGTTCTCACATACATCACTATCGCCCGAATAACTCTTGACAAAGTCATTCAACCTTTGAAAGTCTAACACTGACCTGATCTTCTTGCACGGTTGCTCTACCGCCATCAACGGGATAACCGCTTTCACCGGGCCTGTGTAGGGTTTAGCCAATCATAGCAGATCCATTTATCCACCTTGTCCCCAAACTCCTCGCGTATGGACGCCTTCACTTTCTAGTTCGGCACGTAGCCTCCCACTCCCACAGGTTCAGACCTCCACTTCCACTTCACGACCCACGTTCCCTCCTGAATCACCGCTGAAAAATTTTCTTCATCCATCGCCAGTTCGCAATCAGTTGTTGTCTTCACAACAGGGATGGCCGCCGCACAAACTCCTTCGCCTGACAATGATGACCAAACGCAACCTCGCCGTCTCCACCAATGAGTATTCCTCTGCCGAATGCAGGCCATCCCCAGAACCGTGTCCACGCCGTCATGAAGCGGATCAATCACGACACACCTCAACTCTTCTCGACGCGCACCGATGGTAATGCTCAATGTAGCCTCACCCACGCTGCTGATCCATGTTCGATTGGCCAGCTTCACCAGCTAATGCAACTCCGATTCAAAAATTCAACAGCAACAGCAGTCCGAGTGGTTCCGCAATCAAGCATGGCTCTCGCAGCCACCCCTCCGACAAGAACACCACTGACTTCAACAAGCGCCTTTAGTCCTTTCGGGAATCCACAGGCGCGAGGACCCTTCTGACCGTTTCCCGACATCAGCTCAGCTCTACAATTGGCGGCGAAATGTCCCAGCTCTCCACATCGGTAGCATTTTACGTCCGTTAAACCTGATGGGCATAATCGGGCAATGTGCCCTAAAAAATAGATCTATTATGAATTATGCATGTCTATGATGTATCATAACACTTGCTTTTTTCGCTCGATGAGCAGGTGCGCTATCGTCATGGAATACAAGGTCCTTTTTGTTCAGGCCAGAGTTCTCCAAATCGGACATGGTGGGCAGCAATCCTGTTCACAGGATCTTGAGATACTCTTCTTGATTCACCATCTTTTCGCAAATGTCGACACGATCAACTCCGAACTAGGAGAAGCATCCCCAGATCATGACACAATCTGGATGCTTCACTTTCCGATCCAAGCAGCTGTGATAGAACTCCTCACCAGGACACATGCGAACTAGCCGCCGTCCATCTGACGTGTGGAGAGTGAAGCGTGATTCATCAGACCACAGAATTCTCTTCCATTGCTCGACCGACCAATCCTTATGTTCTCTGGCCCAATTCAATCTTGCTTTCTTCATGTTCTTCGTAAGTAGTGGCTTCTTTCTTGGCTTTCGTGCGATGTATCCCATGTCATGGAGTCTGCGACGCACTGTTCTCTTTGCCATGTATGCTCCTGACTCTCGCATAATAGCTTGCAACTCTGTAGAGCCCGTCGGCGGTCCTCCAGTACCGCAGTCTGCGATCGTCTCTCAAAATTAATCATCTAAAGTATCCGTCTATAAATAAATTCAAATGTGTTGTATTGAATGACGTTATCTAGAGACTCTTATTCGAGTTACTCATGTCATTGCATCCTATTCATCAAGTAACATCCAATCAGGGCAGAGCGAATAGTAGAACTTATTCCTCCAAATTTCTTGATCTTGACTTGAGACTCTAGGAGAAAGCATGCTTTCTTTTGCACGGGTACCAAAATCTAATTTCAATAAATTTCACTTGGTCTGTTCAACATCAGCGGAAACCAACCGTTCACTATCCAAGTCCGTCTTTTTATCAATGGTATCAATTTATCTTTATCAGCAATTAGTAAATCAAAGATGTGATGCTGGAATGCAGAATGTGTATCAGTGAGATTATGAACTTAACGAAGTGATATGAAACATCTCTATGCAGTTTTAATGTTCTACAACAACGAATGGGAATAATATTACCATAGATTTGTCAAGCTGTACAGGCTTTGCATTTCATGAAATATCGTCTATGGAAATCTACTTAGGCTATAAGGAAGAAGGACTTTCATGACTTTTTATACCTAAAAAATAAAAAATAAACAGTAATTGATTCAGAAAATAGAAGGACTCAGAAAAATGTCACTTTTTTATCAAATTTAACTGGAACAGGAGCAAGAGACTGGTGAAAACGAGAGAGAGAAATGAATTTGGCCTTTTTGACATTGATGATAAGCTTATCAGTCAATGACCAAGAGATAAAAGAATCAATCAGTGATTGAAAATCAAAAGGAGAGTTGACATCAGGAAGACGAATGATAATAATGCAGGGACGTGCCAGCATAAAAAATTTTGGGGGGGCAGCCTCTCACGTACCGTATACAATATATAGTAGATTGGATACCCGCGTACTCCTACATTACCTTACGAATATGCATATAATACGTGATATATACGCAATATGATCGATTTTTGTGGAATAGATTGATAAATAGCATTATGTTAACGTTCGCTTAATTTCATGAATGGAATACAGAAGTTTATAACTTGTAATGCAGTAAAAACAATATTTTTTAGAGAAAGTTAATAATTCTCATCTTCAGAAAGTAACAAAAGTGACGAAGAAAATGGCATATTCTCAAAATATGCAGAAGGTATGACGAGTGTAATAGCCGATTCAATAAGTAATTCCAGAACTTGTGTAAAATACTCCAAAACTAGGATATTCTGATTTCTTTATGAATCGCTCGGTTTTTAGAACTTTTGGCTTATAATCGAATTTAATATTATATAACAGATTTATAAAAGAATAGATTATTGATGCTAATTTGAAAAATAGGGAGCAGAAGTTTAATGAATTGCGAACTAATCAAGTAATGCAAATTAATCTTGAAGGACTGAAAACTGAAAAGCTGCCACTAAATTTATCACATGATAAAACAATCCTAAACTAGTTTATAGAATTACGTATTAAAAAAGTAAAGTATCATTTTCCAATGCTGCACTATGTTGTTGTGAATTGCATCTGATGTTTGTAGTACAAAACTGCACTGTTCTGGATTTGGAGTACATTTGCTCTGACCTTATGAATCGACTATAACTTACATACAAAGAATCTCTGATCCGACCATGACCGGAATTTTATGTAAAGAAATTGGCCAAGGTTTGGTTCGTTTATAATGTTTATAATCCATTTTGAAATTTTTTGTAGCAAACTACGAATAGAAAACTTTCTCATTGTTGAGAAGTAGAATCATGATGATTTATCAAGTGATAGTAAAGCTGAATAATTTTCATAATACATCGGTTACTCGGTTGTCGCTAAATCTGAGAAGGAAGATTGTTTTTTACAAATTTCTATATCATAAAATTCCGGTCCTTGGTTGACAAATTTTATCAGTTTGAATGATTTAACGCATTGATTCATGTACAACTATTTCTTATAAACTCTAAAACGTAATTCAGAAATTACCAAATACAGATTGCCGTTCTGCGGAACGCGAAATAAATTCCTTGAGCACATCTCCTAATGAAATCTTGGATGTGCGTTGGGAATGGACATGAAGCAAAAGCAAATGTGTTAGCCTCTTTTGGGTCATAGTAGACCTCAAGTAAGTTTTCACCCTTCGAAGTGCACTGAAAGAGCGCTCTGCTGATGCAGCTGAAGCGGGCACAACAGAAAGTAATTGAAGTAGACGTACAACCTGATCGAGAAGGTCCTTAACAGTGTCTGATTGAGACTTCAGTTCATTTATGACAGAGAAGCCCGACGCAGATTTATCTTTGACGATACGGGGTAATAACAATAACTGGGCTGAAAGTTGTTCAATGTCAAAGTCACTTCCATACTGTAATAAGGTATCTGTTAAATTGGTAGAAGATGGTAGGTTGCCAGTCACTGAATCAGACACAATTGTCTCTATGGTCACCAACTTTTCCATCGAAGGTTGGCAAAACCTCCTCTCCAATTCTCCACACACATTATCCAAAACTTCGAAATAACATTTACGAAGCGTTTCTTCGAAGGTCAAGGTAGCCATCGGGGAAGGTGAATCGGTCTGTTCCAACCTGTAAAAATGTGAAAATAACACATACAGTGCAGTCGTATAGACGATGAACCATGAGCACACTATATAATTAACAAATAATTAACAAATCAAATCTCAGAAGCGTCACAATATATATCATATTCGAACTTAAAGTCATATTCGAGGTAGCAACATCTGATTCAGATTCTGAAATCCAAATATATCATATTTAAAAATGGAAGAAAATTGATTACGCTTAGGTTAACGTTCAAGTTTTATAGTGCGATGAACTCGTACGGTAAACACGTTTTCCATAAAGGAGTATTTTAATAAAGTACATTTTCATTGAGTTGAATTGGTAAATTAAAACGATTAATGTTGTATACTTAGATAGAGTATAAATTATAACTGTGTCTGTTTAAAAGCAGAGATTTATTTTCAATCTGTCAACTCTTCGGCCCTTACCTTCGTGGAATCTTTCGTGGTCGTTTTGGTTTAGCCATCTTCAAGCCAAGTGTACCGCTTCAACCTCAGTCTCATGCCACAAGTCCTGAAAGGCCATGTCAGTCCGCATGGAGGAAAGAGTCTGTAGTAAAACGTCGACTGAAGATTTTGCTCCCATTGCCGTATATCCTGGTTTCTGCAACGCCTGAGCCAGTTGCTCGCAAGGTCCTAGTATCTTGACTGCAGCTTTCAGACAGAAAAGTGTTTTCGTTTTCTGCATTTTCCTTTTACAGTATTTCACCGACGATTTTCGTTCATCTCTTAAAGCATCTCTATCTTCTGTCAGAGTTTTCAATGTCTCCTGTATTCGCTGATAGTTTTTCAGAAACCTATCTACAGCTTTTACTCGCACTGCCCACCTTGTTGGACAAAGTGGAAGGAGTCCGGAACAAGGCAAGCTGACATCCTCATCGGAAATACCAACAATGACATTGGAGTAGACACTACGTCTCTTGCTCGACTCCAAGATAGTATTAGTTACCTCCTTTACAAGGATCATTGCGTCACACATAAGCTCACTACGTCGAGTAATTTCTTGTAGAGCTAAATCCAACGAGTGATTGCTGCAATGAACATAGAGTGACTTTGGCTGAATGTCATTTAATTTCTTTTGCACTCCATTCAAATGACCTGACATATTAGCAGCACCATCGAAACAATGACCGCGAAGATTATCAATGCTTAAACCGAGTCGTGTGAGCATGTCTTTAATGGCTTCAAATATGTCATTAGCTCGAGCGCTTTGAGGCCGATACATTCCCACGAAGCTCTCGTTCACTTCTAGCGTTTGACTATCATTCCATCTTATACAAAGACTCAACTGCTCATTTCCCGCAACATCAGTAGTTCCATCACAAATTATTCCATAGAATGGACTTTTCTTAACATCGGATACTAGCAATCGTTGCACCTTATGGGCCATTATCTCTAAAATTTCATTTTGAATTTTACCATCCAGGTAATTGTTTCTTCTTTCACACCACGCTTTCAATTCAGGAGCTTCTTCGCATCTTTCCTCTATAAGTACACGAAAATTGCCATCATCGTTGTGTAGTCCGCGTAGTGCTTGTCCTGTTCGAGCCAAATATCGTACAGAGCTTAGCACTGTCAACATAGCGGTGCGTGCCCGTACCTGCTGATCTCTCGATTGTTTTACGATCAGATCGTATACTGGTGTTCCCTGGTTTCTTTGAATTATGAATTCTACTGCTTGTCGATGGTGAGAACTTTTAGCGTGAGTTTCAAACTTCTCGGGGCCTTTCTTCCAGTTTTTGAAACCTTTACATTCGAAAGTCAAATCACGTTCGACCGACCGTTGACAATCAAATTTCCTCGCTTGAACGCACGTGAAGCACAGAACGCTATCTTCAACGACATCGTAATGCAGCCATTTGTATTTCCTAAACCATGTTGACTGACACGCCCTTCCACGACTTCTCGGAAATGTGAAGTCATTGGCAGGTATGTGCTGTTCCTTAGGTACACTCAGTTTTGAAGAAGCCTCTTCATCCTGAACAACACTGGGGGTGGCGAATGTTGATCCCGCGGTTGTTGGAACATCTGCTGTTCGATCCTCCCTCGAAACATCTGCCGTACTGGGCGATTTTTGAGAAGTTGGCGATTCGTTTTCTACATTTTGGGTTTCAACCGGCTTCTTCGGCTTCAACCATGAATCCAATGTAGTCGATTTTGATGGACCACGTGACATCTAAAAAGCAGGATAAAAACTAGTTGACTTATACTAATTCGATGTTTGCAGGGACATTTGACAAGTTAATTTACATTTAGGAGTCCTGAGTTAGTTTTCTTTCATTGCTGTTATTTGAAGCAATCAATCGATTTCGAATTTATCAATGTCGATTAATAAATCTCAGTTTGATTAACGGCCATTCCCACGTAAGAGGATTTTGTATGCTTATGTATTTTCTCCAGTTCTTAATGGTAACCTATTATATGGCTCTGACAAATACATGTGTGTTATTGTGTGTCGTGTAGAATAAATAAGATCTTAATTCTTAAACTAACTACCTCCAAGATAAGATGAACCACCATCTTATGATCGGAGCTGCTGGCGAATTGAATACAACATTTAACTTCCGTCTCATCGCTCAGGCTGGTCCTTCACAGTTGGTTAGGCCGATCAGGGTGCCTGCTAGATTCATCGACTGTCGAAGTTGTCGTATTCAACACTACCCCCAGACAGGTCATCCGAACAAGGTAGGGGTGGAAGAGTCAAACTAATTTATTAAGGTGGCCAACTTATCTACAGGACATTCTAACTATTGGCCTAATCGGTGATACAGCTAAGCCCATGAGTTTTTCTTCCTTCGACTGCTTCGTTGAGCGTTACTCTAACGCTTTCCCACCAAAGACAATCACCCGGGAAGTTGGCCCGGTGGCGAGGACTGTCACGTCGAAGTAAGTCGAATCTGCTGTCAGAAACGACGCAGCGACAGGGCTCTGGTGCCGCTGAGGAGGTTACTCCATACCGTATATTGTATCACCGACCTTGAGTGTAATTGCATTCATCATTTTATTTCATCACGTCACTCATATACTTACTAGGTATAAAAATTAGAACAGAACTGCAGGGAGGAAAAATGTGATTGTTCACTGTTAGTACAGCAGCGCACATGTAGAATGATCATAGAGCTGGATGGGGTGTTGGCGCGGCTTTCTCTGTCTACAGAGGACATCGCATCGAATCCTATTGTTAGAGGCAGCAACCACGCTCACACAGCCTCGAGTGGAGGAGACGACTTGACAACGCGACAATCAATAGAATCATGTGAAGGCGTAAAGCGCACGCCATCTCGATATGAAGAACGCGTGAATATAGATATTAGGTTAAAGATACGGCTTTTAGATATTGTGATTGGAAAATGGAAAGAAATGTGCACAACGCACGGATCAAATTCACCTGATGGACTTTGTCCAAGTTAATGGATTAAACAGCCTCTGGGCATCGTATCCCACAAATTTCAGATGCAGTCTCAACAGGACGTCCACATGCACCGACACTTACAAAATCGTTTCTCTCGCAAGTTTAATGATAAACACAGATGTGTTGAATAATTCATTGACCTGCAGTAAAAGCTAAAGGAAGGCGAAACACGTTCGCTAAAGCAGACAAAGAATCATTCAGTTCGGACTGAAAATTGATGAAATGTAAGCAAAAGATGTAGCAAATTTCTCTTCACGCTCAGATGATAAGTTATTACTGTATATATAACTAGACTTTTTAGAGGGGGCAAAATGAGTGGTCTCCAAATCTTAGGGGGGCAGTTGCCCCCGCTGCCCCCCCTGCTGGCACGTCCCTGTAATAATGTCATCAGCATAAGCAACAATCCTGGTAAAAGTCAAGTCAGGGAAATCATTGGTCATCAGAATAAAGATCAAGGGTCCCAGGACCGATCCTTGTGGAACGCCGTGGTAACTTCCTTCCATGGAGTACAAATGTCATTCACACAGATTCTTTGTTTGCAGTCGTGAAGAAAATCAGATTAAATCTTTAGGAAACCCTGTGGGCGGCACCCGCGTTGCGAGAAGGTTGAGGTGATCAATGGAGTCAAATGCCTTTTCAAAATCGACAGTTAGGATATTCACGCATTGAGAGGAGTATAGGATGATGTGTTCAAGAATCGACAGTCTTCTGGACAGAAACGCGTTGGTACAACCACCAAACCCATTTGAGACGAAGCCGAGCTGTCGGGTATCGAGATCATGATTGAGTGAAAGCAAAATGATCAGTTCCTTAACCACTTTCTCAATGATTTTGCTTAGAAATGACAAAATAGAAATAGGACGATAGTCGGTCCTATTCCTTTCGGAAAGAGGTACACAAAAATCCTCCTTGTACGTAAAATCGTATCTTGTACAGAAAAATCCTCCGCTTAACAGAACGGGAAAGCCCAACACAGCTCTTGCGTCCAATATCGCGCATTGCTGAGACAGAATACCTCACACGCATGACAGGCAGACAAAGAAAGCTCAGTCACGTACAATCCCACGCGACGCGCTTGCTATCCGACCGCCTGCTAGCACAGCCGGCACAGCTTTTTTTAGACAAATATTAAAATTCAAGGTCAGACGATAAGCAAATTACAGGTAAAAGAAACCGGGTAAGGCATCCTGTCCACTGGAATTAGACTTACTCTTCAAAATTAACTGAAGCACTTACTCCTTAGTGACAGTAAGGAAATCAGGTGAGTCAGTAGTAAGCAAGTGACAAATACTGGATAGCGCAAGATGGCCGCCGTCGTGGCTGACGTCCCCCCCCCCTCTGGCACGGCAGAGTGTCGTGGTCGGCCGCCGTGGTGCTTCGTGTCTGAGTCCCCCCCCCCTCTGGAACGCTAGAGGTTGTGGTCTGTCGTGGTGTGCCGGCCGGGTGGGTCCACGTTCACAACATGTTCGCTGACGTCCCCCCCCCCCTCTGCAACAACAGAGTGTGAGACTCGGGTGCGTGGGTCCGACCGCCTGGTTGACGTGGGCGACCGTCTAGGTTGACGTGGGCGACCGCCAGGATTAGTCTTGAGGCTATAGTGTGTGATGTTTTTGGTGTGTAGCGCCCAAACGAAGCATCGGATGAGAAAACGGAGGCCAGATTCGGAATCTACGTGAAATTTTGGGTTAGGAAGGATGTTTCCAGCGAAATCGGAGAGAAAAAATTTTCGGCTGACGTCCCCCCCCCCTGGACAGCTTGCTTCCAGTGGACGGATTTTGTCGTGCGATAGCTCGTTTGAAAGCTAAGAGTGAGACAAATTCAGTGAAACAATCGGCTTGTTCCTATCTGTCTTCGTTCAAAAGTTAGAGCGGTTACAAGATTTTAGGTCGGAGCTCGCTCACTTGAAAAAATCCTAAGTGTCAGAGTGACTTTGTATGGGTAAAAATTTGAAAATTTTCCAAAGTGTGGAATTTCGACCTGGGACCGTCACCAAAACATTTTTCATCAAATTTCACTGACCTCCCCCCCCCCTCTGGACAGCTAGCTTCTATCTTGGCTTCTAGTGGACGGATTTTGTCGTGCAATAGCTCGTTTGAAAGCTAAGAGTGAGACAAATTCAGTGAAAGAATCGGCTTGTTCGTATCTGCCTTCGTTTACATGTGAGACGCCATTTAAGATTTTGGGACATTGGTGAAAAACGACAGAGTTAGAATTTGGGACGTTTTGGGCTGTAGCTTCAAAACGAACTATCGGATTGGTAAACGGATGCCAGATTTGGAATCAACTTGATGTTATTGTCCAATGAGGATCATCATCCAATGAGAATCAAGCATTTCTTTATAAATAGCGAGCCTTCCACAGTGAGAATCATTCCATCGTTGAATCACACGAGTGACGGACGCACATTTTCTCTCTCTAGTTCCCTGTTCTATTATCCAACTAAAATGGTAAGTCGCTACTTCCCTCCCTCTCCTCCCTTGAACGTAAACTTAATACAATCTTTTTTCATTTTCAGGCATCTACTCCATCTGCTGCACTAGTAGGACAAAATGGCGGTCAAACGTTACAAGGTTCGCTACGGTCAGATCATCTACAACTGAGGCCAGTGGAAGAAACATCCAAGGTACATAATCCTACACCGCTACAGCGTAAATTTAAACAAGCCTTGCGTTATGATGATCATAGCGTAGTACTCCAAACGGGAATGCTCCCTTCCACGGATGTCAAGATAATGCACAATCAGTATGGGGACTACATACTGATCCCCGTGAGTCCGTACATTCGCCACCAACTTGATATTATTGAGGAGTACGTGACATTAAATATGGACATTCCTACTCCTCTTGCTCAAGAGTGGAAGGCGAGAGATGACAAGGATACTCCCTATAGAAAGATTTGGGATGGTAATCACATTTGCCTACCGGTATCACATTGGTGTACTTACTATAAGAAGGAGGGAGATCATTCAATACCATCAGATGTGATGAGCTCGGAGAAGGTACTTGGGATATCCTTTTCAAAGTGAATGGGCTATATTATGGTCGACACAAGGATAATAAAATAGCCTCTCTCTCCATGCATATGGAATCCATCCTATATATTCCGAAACCACCCAACGTGGACGACATAATTGATCAAATCCTTAACAGCAGTGGTACGAAGCGCAAGTCGGAGAAGAATGCTACATCAAAACGCAAATCAAAGAAGGAGAATTGCTAGTCCTTTCCTAACTCTACCCTATGACAATTCGCTTATGTGCTTTGAGTGTCGTAGACGTGGTCTTATTAGATACATTTTACTTCTTCGTTGCCATCATATCATTTGTGTATTTTGTCGTGAAAAGCATCGATGTAATTCTTCATTTTGTAATATGTTATAGAACGTTTCCTTAGATGTGTAAATTTCCGTTTTAGGCTTCTATCATCATTTTTATGGATTGTGAGGGTGAACCTGTACAGGAGCTCAGTGCTATTGCTATGAACAATTGGACATATCAGATTGTTAGTGTCTATCATCAACATGCCAACTGCGATCCCAATGTTGATCAATGGGCGAGAAAACACATTCATGGACTTAATCTGAAATATTTGCAAGACTATGGCTTTTCTTGTGAGAGTGCTCTTCTTATTGACTTTAAACGATGGTTAGCTGCTTTCAATGTTATACGCATCTTTTGTAATAATCCTGGTAAGGAGAGGAAAGTATTTCCCAATCTAATCATTGATGATATTTTGCTCCCACCTTGGGATAGTAGAGTGAATCAACATTATCATGAAGTCACAAAACGTTTTAAGGATTTGTGTGTTCCTATTTTGTCTGTTCGTTGTAGTAGCTACGTTCATAACCAATGCTTCTTTCCTCCTTACCTCAACACTGCCAAAGTCCTGTATGGTTATCATTGCTCGCTGTATGATAGTTCTCAGCTGTATCTATTTTATCTCTTTCAAACCATTGATTTATAATGCATGCTTGTTACCATTATTCAATAAATGTTACTATGAGAAGAGTTGTTGTTTTCATGCAATGGATGGGTTAGATAAAGGGCGATCATGTCTTTCTCAAACGACTGCGGAACATTACGTTTTCATAGGCAAAGTTTAAAAGGAGCTGTTCAAGATTATGTGATAAAATTTCATAAAGATGAGACCGACATCGAAGCAGTGGTCGATGATGCTAGCACTCTATTTCTAGAGTTAATGAATACATTCTCTGATAGCATTATCATGGCGCGATTAGTTGCGAAAATTAAGTTTAGTCATTTTGGAAAGGAAGAGGTGGAAAGTCGCTCTTTCCATTTTGCTTCTTATTCAATGGAAGTGGTAGATCACCCCCAAGAATTTTTTAAAAGACATATGATAAAAATTGCTGAACGTCTTAACGCATTTAACCATCATGGTAGCAGTCTAGTGATTGAAGCGATTTCAGATATTCACATTCAACTTTCCATAAAGAAAAATTGAAAATGCAGTGGTACTTGATTGTAGCACAACTGGTTTTCGAGCTATGTCTGCTCACTCTCGAAGTATATTCCTTCTGTACATGCGTCTATTATTTAGAAAAGGCTAGCAAATTCATATCTTCAAAAAGACTTGCTATAGACATCAGTAACGGTGAAACTATGTGTTGCGATGTATGTAAGCGAAAGGATGGAAATGAAAGCGCATCTTCAAGAGATGTAAGCATGCTTTTTGTCAACGCTGTTTCATACGTAATTGCATTCAACTTTGCCAATGTAACCACTGTGACATTGCTCATTTCGAGTGTCACTTATGTCGCAATAGTTAGTACCTATGCAAATGTGGTAAAGATAGGTTTTAGCAAAGACTAACACGGAAAATGGCGAAACGTAAAATGACGAAAAAAGTTTTCTTCAGCCATTTCAGCTCTCCGACGAATCCGACGAATGTAAGCAAATCATGCACTATACGTACATGCTAAACGTATAAACGGATAAATCATTTGTGAATTATTTCTATGGAAGGAAGTTGGAGAGGAAAGAAATTAGCTCAAAAACAAAGAAAGTTACTTAAGCGATATGCTACGAAATTGCGTTTCATCTCCAATCCTAAAGTCGCCCTTCAAAGAAAGAGGAAAACTCTAACACAAAAGGGCGGTTTCCTTTCAGCAATACTTCCAATGATAGCTCCTGCCGTGGGCAACCTATTGGGAAATATCTTTGGCTCTAAGCGTTAATTATGCAAATGTTGAGTCTCAAAGTAATAAAATGGTTTTCAGACTTCAATGTGATAAAGTTCTGACTGTATCAGGTCCATCTCATGCAGGTAAAACTGTTTTCACGCTGAATTTATTGGATAAAAGAAGGGAGTTGTTTAAGGAACCTATCAATCGAGTGATTTGGTGTTATGGTATTTATCAACCGTCGCTGTTTCAGGAATTGCAAAGTCGCAACTTTATTCGACATGAAGGAATTATTCAGTGGATAAACTTCAGTCTAATGATGTTGTTGTATTGGATGATTTATTAAAAGAAAGTAAGAATTCAAAAGATGTTACAGATATGTTCACTCGCGCAGCACACCATAAAAGGTGTTTTATCATCTATATTACACAAAATTTGTTTCCTGATGGAAAAGAAGCTCGTACACGAAACCTGAATACACACTATTATGCTATTTTCAAGAATCCGCGAGATAAAAGTCAATTTGAAATTTTAGCGCGACAAGTTGCACCCAGAGGATCAAAAGCCTTAATTGAAATTTTTCAAGCAGCTACTGAAAAACCATACGGTTACTTATTCATTGACTTTACGCAAGAGTGTCCGGAAGAATTTAGATTTCGAAGTGATATTTTGAAAACTCCCATGATTATCTACAAACTATGAGTTCTTATTCTCGCATGATTGTTATTCCTCA
>CAJQUW010008335.1:0-54938 GCA_907163375.1 Prostheceraeus crozeri | reverse complement strand
AAGATAAATTTGAAACTCACTATGAATGGTGCAAGCGAGGTAAATTACAAATGGAACGCATGCCCAAAGATAAAATATTTTCACATAGGGATAATGGTGACGAATTAAGTCCCCTGCGTGTCATTTACGCAGACATAGAATGCTACATTGATGATATCATCCACAAGCCAGCAGCCATATCCTGCTATGAAGTATGGAATGACCACTTTAGGAATAGACAAAACAAAATGCATACTTGGCAAGGTGAAGATTTGCATTTCAAAATTTCTAGAATTTCTCGATAAAGCTGCTAAATTTCAACAATTCATATGATTCCCAATTGCAGCGTAAGTCAACTACATATGTCAGATGAAGACAAACAAAAATTTGAAAGTTGCACATCCTGTCCTAAATGTCATAAAACGTTTGATGACGATAAAATTAAGAAAGTGCGTGATCATGATCACATCACTGGTAAATTTAGAAACGCACTCTGCTCCAAATGTAACTTTTCACTTAGGTTGAGACGTCGTGTACTACCCGTCATTTTTCATAACTTTAAGGGCTATGACAGTCATATGCTCATAAAAGGAGGGTTGAGCCAGACGAAATCGTGGCAGTTTAATGTAATAGCACAAACGAGAGAAAAATTCATGGCAATGACAGCAAAAGTACCAGTAGATAAAACTAAAGAAAATAAAGACAGTCTTCTTCGAAATAAAATTTTTAGATTCATTCAATTCATGTCAGCGTCACTAGCTTCTCTCGTTCGAAATCTCAAGTTTCTTCCCCATAGTCAAACTTTGAAGAAACACTATCCAAACTTAACGGATGAAATAATCACTCGCAAAGGAGTCTTTCCTTATGCGTATTTTAGCTCAATGTCTAAACTAAATGAAACAACCCTTCCTTCCATTGACAAATTCAAAAACGATTTGACGGGTGAAGATTGTCCAGTAGAGGACTATGAACATGCTCAAGAGGCATGGTTAAAATTTGAATGTAAAACGTTTGGCGATTATATGATCGCTTACTTAGAATTAGATGTCATTTTGCTGGCTGATGTCTTTCAGGAATTTCGACGAGTGGCATTAGATGAAGACAATTTAGATCCTGTCCACTTTGTCAGTCTACCAGCCATGTCCTTTAAATCAGCCTTTAAAATGACTGGTGAGACCATTCATCTCTTACAAGACCCGGAGATGTATAATATATTTGAGCGCGGAATACGCGGTGGTCTCACATTTGTAAATAAACATCATATAAAATCTGAAACAGTAGGTGATGATCATATCCACCTAAAGTACTATGACCAAAATAATTTATATGGCAGTTCACTGTCTAAACCACTACCTCATTCCGAGTTTAGTTGGTTAAATCAAGATGAGCTTGAGTATTACTCCAACCCTTCAAACACACTGAAGATTCCAGATGAAGGTGATTGGGGATATTATTTTGAAGTGGATTTGATTTATCCAAATAGCATTAAAAATAAAACTGCTGATTTCCCACTCGCACCTGAATCTGGTGAAGTGACTGAAGATATGTTTTCACCATTCATGTCACAATTTCATAATAACTTAACAGAGTGTGGACAGCCAAGGTACAAACCATGCCGCAAACTTTTACTCACCCAATATGATAAGAAAAATTATCTCGTACACTTCTGCATACTAAAATTCTATTTAGAAATGGGCATGCTTCTAAAGTCAGTTCACCGCATTATCAAATTTAGACAGAAAGCCTTCCTCAAACCCTACATAGACAGTAACAGTCAAAAACGTGCACACGCCCAAATAATTTTGAAAAGGATTTTTATAAATATAAGAATAACAGTCTTTTCGGAAAGACCATGGAGGATGTTAGAAAACGTATGAACTACAAACTAGTCGTTGATGAACAAAAATATCACAAATTGACCTCATCACCTCTTTTCATTGATAGAGACATCATCGATGAGGATCTTGTAGGTGTTAAAATGATAAAATCAGAAGTTGAGTTGTGCAAACCCATCCATATTGGGCAAGCCGTTTTAGATTATTCCAAGCTTGAAATGTATCAACTCTTCTACAAAAATATTAAAACCATGCCCTCTCGTAAAAGAGGTTCGCTTGCTGGGTGGTGATACAGATAGTTTCTTTTTAGGAATTACCACTCAAAAAGATTTAAATTTTAATGAAGTAGCAAGTCATTAGAAAAATATTTCGACACATCTAACTACAATCCCACTCATCCACTCTATTCCATACAGAATAAAGCCAAACTTGGTTGTTTTAAGGATGAAACAGCAGGAAAGGAAATAGATGAAATGATTCTCCTCCGTCCTAAAATGTATTCCATGAAATTAAAAGAATGTGCAGATAGTATTAAGCGTGCTAAAGGTATATCAAAATCCATTGTTCATAAAATGAAACATCGCTCCTATAAGAAGGCCTATAAAAATAAAAATATAACGTTTGTCAATATGACAATCTTAAAATCTCAAGTTCATACTGTGAAAACGTACACGTTCAAGAAACGAGCACTTTCAGCATGGGAGGATAAGAGGTGTTGGATAGGACATAACACATCTCTTCCACATGGACATCCTGACACAAACATATCACCACCCAAAAGAATAAAACTCACGCTACCACATTCAGGAGATGTATTGACATAATCAACTTTAACTCAGTATTTTGATGTTGCTTTTTGTAGATATACATGGTTGTTTTATGTATCGCATGAGATCGTTTCTTCCTTGTGAATATATCCCTACAGTCAGCCCATTCCCCCTATATCTGTGAAAAGACTTTTTCATATACATATTTTTATTTCAATAAACATATCACAATGACTTCACTTTGTTTTCCGAAACACTAAAGTTACGAGGGATTTAGTATCTTTCACATGGATGCACTCTTGTAAACCATTGGTAATTTTGATAGCAATAGAGGGTATAGTTTGTTTGACGACTGGATGATAGAAAATAGATTCAAACATCTTCTCGACTATTCCATATGAAGCGTCTTTATCATGAATGAAATCACGTAAAATGTATTCTTTTTTCTCACCAACAGAAATAGGTAGAATCGAATCACTTTGAATGTAAAGGTGCTGTTCATGTTTATCAAGTGTCATTGGTGTTTCTATACCAATCGTATGCGCAGCAGCAAACACAGTTTGTAGCATTGAAAAACCAAAGAGTTTTTTCAAATTTTTACTCAATTGACATTGAATGTCATCACCCAGTTTCAGAACAACGCGTTGATTTTCAATTGAAAACGAAATGTGGTGTGTCTTTACATCATATTTACTTTTCATCACATGCTTCAACTTCTGTTGTATATAAGGATTTACTACATGAATGAAGCTTTCAACTGTATGATATAGACGCGGCATTATATTGATAGCAACTTTAGATTCTTCATAAGACTGGTAAATTTTCTTGATGCGATCGCCATAGATGTCCACCCACCATTCATCATTAACTGAATCAGCTTTAGTGTGATATTCATGAGAAGCATACACCACACCGCTTCCAATAATAGGTGTATAATGTCTTACAAAATGACGCAAGGTTGGAGAGAAATAAACTGTAAGTTTGTCATTATATTTCTGAATAACCAACTTATTTTTGTTCGCCATAATTTTCTCTCCATACTTCTTACCCACAGTCTCATTCCATCGTTTTACTAACTCAATAAGTGATAAAGGTTGAACACCACGCTTTTTCAAAATGATGCGTTCTTCGCATTCTACAACATCTTCATCAAATATTTTAAATCTATAATGAAATTTGTTGATTCGATTTGAATAAACTTTTTTAACATTTGCAGTAGCAATTGATGTTAGATGTAGTCCATGACCAAAACCAAGATGTGGATAGAATTCATTATCCAACCTCAGTGTAAGACCTTTAGTAAAAGAATGAAAGCGGAGGAACTGTCTCCCACTCCAATGATAGATAGTAAATTCATAAGCTTTCTGATTTTTATTCTTCATGATGGAAGTATTACCACTGTTGAATGCCTTAATAATTTTCTCATTCCCAAATGGTTCATAAGAATCTGATTTTATCTGAATCCATTCATAGTTCCACTTTCCATCTGATGTTAAATTGTATGGGAACTGAAATGCATTATTCATCGTTATTCCATCATGGGTGCGAGGAGTCAATATCATTTCTTCCAAATCATTCACATTCTGAATATTGCTATCATAGCAAATACTAGAAACGCCAACCTCCCATTCACCTTCTAAATGCAGTGGCCGATTTAATTCTACTCGATAGTCTGATGGTTTATTTTTGGGAAATTTATTCATAGAAGCATTACTGGGCAAGTAGATTAGAAACGAGTCCTTATTTTCACTTTCCATATTATTCACATTGGAAAAATATATTAGCATACGTTTGCATTAACTCTTCATTCGGAAATGGAGTGTGATACTTGTCACAGCATCTTTATGAAAAGGAATCAACGCACCAGCATCGTCATAAATGGCAATATCAATTTGTGGGATGTAGTTTGATTTCAGCTTTGTATAATGCACTTTCTTGAAAGTATGCTCAGATAAAATACTGCAGCTTTTTGGCTGGTATGGTATCATTGCTAGCAATGGAGCTTCAACATCTCCCACACGTACATCTTCACCAATATTGGAATATATCTGAAAATAGTTAATACGACGCGATAGCGACATGTCTGCGCTAGCTTTGGTTACAGTACCACTTTTAAAGATATTTTGATCAAAACCCAAAATGTCCATTAGAGTTTTATCCATAATTAGTTCAATAACTTTTCCACTTATAGTGAGAGACAAAGTACCTTCTTTTTCAGAAAATGAAATATGTTGCTCATTAATCACTTCATTTAAATAATCTACAACCAATTTAACCGAAGTAATAATGCGAGGCATCAACACTCTTGTTTCATGTAAGAAACCACCTAAAGGCTCTACACACTTTCTGTATAAAGATACGGTCCATTCTGTATCAAATTGATTTGACCTTTCACATGGTAAATGTTGCATATCAGATTTTCCATGAACAGCTGCAGAACGATGTCGTAAGAACTGATGAAAATCTTTTGAACAAACTAATACTAGATCATCATCATTTAATTTGCTTATTGCAATATGATTAGATGATTTAATATAAGTCAATGTTGCCACTTGTTTGCCATCAACTCGAAGGAGATAATTAAATTTCTTCAATAATGTTTCAGGAGTCATGTTTGTCTTCCTTGGCTTAACCACAATCTTCTACACCAACGTCTTCTCATTTCTTGGAATAAGATCTACATAATAAGCTTCCTCTCGATATATTAACTGTTTATGACCACTTATGTGGTAATTAACGTTAAAATTATCATAGCTTGTTAAGGCGCTAGCGAGGTAACCTAAATCATTTCTTAAACTTGGACTTAAACCAACAATCCAATCTTTCTCAACTACATGATGTACATAATTATAATCATCATTGTGCGGAGTAAATTGGACAATATGTTTACTCGCTTTATTCAAGAAATCATATATAAACTTTTTACATGATAAGAGATCTTTCTTTGGCCACTGTGGAATGTATACTCGGCACCCCTTTTCACATTGATAAGCAGCTGTACGCCTCATATTAATAGTCATCACCTCATGATCAAAAGCATAGACACAGTTGCTATAAACAAGTTGAGTGACACCCACTTCCCAATTTCCATTTAGCTGTTGTGCATGATCAATGGGAGTAGAAAAGAGTGCGGCTCGATTACTAGTAAATCTCTTTGTAGCCGCATTGCTAAGCAAAATATGATAAAACGACATTTTTATATTGCTGATCTGCAACTTTGCATAACATCATGAAGACTTGGATTTTGGACTCTCTACAATATATCAGAGTTGATCGTGATGGAAACGTACATTTCAAAAATTCTCATGGTCATACATCAAGAGGAATTACATTAACATGGCGACAATTTGTCAACCTCAATGATATCATGACGGATTTGGAATATTTTGAAACATTAAGATTCATCTCCTTGGGTGATCAAGTTTGGCTTCAACATTACAGAAATGAAATTCAAATCTACCATTCTCATTCCGCAAACTGTTTCTCATTTCGCAAATACAATTGGGAGAAGTATAGAAGATATATACATCGCTCCATCATGACATTTATTCGTCGTGAGTTCATCGCCCTACTATGCAAATCCTAATCAGACATGACTACCACACATCATGAGTTGGAAATTAGATTCCCTACAACGTATTGAAACGGATCATGATCGAAACGTCTATTTCAAAGATTCAACTGGAAATGTGAGAAGAGAGTTTGCTTTATCTTATCGTCATTTTCAATCTCTACATCATATCATGAAGGACTTGAAATACTTCTATATGAAAAGACATTCACGTATTGGAAATCGCATCTGGCTGCGCGTCAACAATCGCCGAATTCAACTCTATCATTCCCAACTTCATACTAACTTCACATTTCATCAAGGTAGTTGGGAAAAGTATAAAAGGAAGGTACATCGCTCAATTTACTCATTCTTTCATCATGAAGCGCCATCGCTACACCATCGTCAACATTCTCCGTCGCTTCAGACTCTACACCAAAATCGATCTCACAACATTACACCAACAGCTTCCAAACAGCAAGTATTACCCGGGCCGTCCTCAAATGTTAGTGGTGAAGATGAACAATTCACGGAATCTTCAACTCTTCCCAAATGGAACTGTACAGATTCTCGGCGCCCTTTCTCATTCATCGGCGCAGTCAATGCGCTTAGAGCTACAAAGACTACTACGTCGGATATGGAAGAGGGAGAGGTGTGTGATGTCGAATCTGACTGTGGACAATATGGTGATCTCTACTCAATTGAGTGACAGTCTATCATTTTTGAAGATTCGTACCAGCAGTTACAATTTGTGTTATGAACCCGAACTTTTTCCTGCAGCTCTCATTAGTTGTTGGTTACCTGTGCATGTGGCAATCTTTCATAATAGTAAAGTGATCATTACTGAACTAAAATCTCATGTACAAGCAAATGTGATCCTAGACTATCTCATTGAGTATGTACGTACCCAGCGGATTGTAAAATAAAAAACAATTTTTCCAACATGATGTTTTTATTTCAAATCATGATAGAACTTACAAATCATTTTTTCATTAGAGGATGGATTACATGAAAAGTTTTGAATAATAGATGCAAATCGAGATACATGTAAACGTTTTAAGATGAAGTACAGTACAAAAGCACCACACGTTGATGAAAGTGGATGTTGTAGTATGCGTTCATTTCGCTGATATTGACGCGTATGTTTTCTCAACCACTGCTGTGTTGGTATATTTGGAGGTTGAGCAAGAGAGTCAAATAGTTCACCACGTCGGTCTTCTCCAATAAAGATCGCTTTCCAATGCTCACCGCCTAAATTCTGCGAATGAGTGTTTAGCACAATAAAGATGGGATAGTGATTTACTGCAGGTGGTAAGGTATCGAGTGAATAGACATTATCGAAAGCTTTCAACGTCGCTTCGTCTGCATTACGCTGCACTTTAGTCTTAATATCGTCAGCAGTCAACCAACTCATTAACGATTATACTGAAGAATCACGTCACGATACTTTGTAATTTCAATGTTTGAATCGAAGACTGCATAAATTAATACATTGATCGTCTCAGGTAGTGTTCTTTTGAACGTCAAATCCAAACGAATATTATGAGGCACGTTCGCTTGACGATAGGGTGCACTAATATCGCTGTCAGCAGTCAAATCAAATGCATAAATAGTATATCCACTCTTAAACTCTTTCATAGTCAGTCCGTTGGTGTCATCCGTATTGTAAAAGCCAAAGACATCCATAAAATCAACATAACTGCGCATAAATTGATCCGCAGCAAAATCTGGTTTGTAGGGTGGACCAGGATGACTCACACCATTTACACGTAAAGCAATTTCACTTAACTGATTGTGTCTAAAATTGAAAGGATTCTTCTTTATATTACCATTAAATGCGTCATTTTCAACCATTGCCACCATGAGGAGCTTCGGTGCTTCCGATGGAAAGAGGCCATCTTTCATGAAACTCTTTTGATCTTTAGGAATTGTAAAGGTGAGAAGCTTTG
This sequence comes from Prostheceraeus crozeri, assembly GCA_907163375.1. Lineage (NCBI taxonomy): Eukaryota > Metazoa > Platyhelminthes > Polycladida > Euryleptidae > Prostheceraeus > Prostheceraeus crozeri. The sequence continues at coordinate 46,858 of CAJQUW010008335.1, read as the reverse complement.
TATGCTGAACGGGGTAAATGGCATTTTGGCGGTTAAGACCTTCAGCATGTCCTCTAATGACACTTGGATTCGGTACTACTCGACGAATGTAAAGTGCAATATCTTCCACATGAATTCTAAAATTGTCAACTTTAGCAAATGCATTCAGCGCAAATTCAGGCTTATTCAATGTCAGCTTGAGTCGCATGCTGGTATTACAGAGTAAAAACTTTGACTGTCTAAAGAAGTCTAAATTTAGCGGACCATATAGCTGACATACTCTACTATCTTTAATCATAGCAGATCGCTTTACAAAGCCACTGTTTGTTTCAACATCAAATTTTCCTGCTTCATCTCTGTACCATCCCATGGCTTCCATATGACTTTTTTGTGCTGCTGGATGAAACTGTGATACATGATTGAAATATGATTTATAGGGATAATCGCTTTGACCACCTTCCACCTGCTGCTCTCCAATCGTTAGAGAAACATCACGAAGTAATGTAGTCAATGGTAAATTGTTCAGTCCAACTTTATGTGTATCGTCAATAGCAGTTCCATCTGCTTGCTGAATTCTAAACCTCAAATCAAGCATCGCATAACTCAAATCTATGTAGTCATCACTACCACCAGGAATAACAAATTCAATGGGGCCAGCATTCTCAGCTGTTCGAGGATGATAATCTACAATACTTGAACTAAGAATATCTGTCTGTATGGCTTGTTGATCAAACAAACAAAAACCGGAAGTTTTACACTCCATGATTAGAAGTTATAGCAGCGTCGTCGTTTAGCGCCTGATGAATGATTAGAGCCTCTGCGACGTTTGCGTGAATGCCTTTTGACTGAAGATCGCACCTTACCACCTCCGCGATGTTTCCTCCTTCCTTTTTTCATTCGTTTAGGTGATTTCTTTCCTTGAGTAACACCAGCAAAGGTCTGCCTCAATGTTTTTAAACCGCGTTCCTTCCCACGATTCAACAAACTGCTCTTAAAACTTCTACCTCTGGAAAGATCACTAGCAACATCACCAGCAAAGCCAACGGCATTACTTAAAACATTTCGTTTTAAAGATCTACCGACATTGAATATGAGAGGTGCTACAACAGATTTCAGTGCACCAAGTATGCTACCTCCACGTTGGCGGCGAGCGCCGATGTAAATTTGTCCTCCACCACTTTCATAGGAGGGTCGTGAATAGAATGAGGCAGTTGGATTCATAGCTCAAATCCTAAACATTGTTAGTTACAACTTTGCATGAATCACTGTCGATCACTTAGGTGAAAGATGTCGGCACGACGCATCCAAGAGTTCATACTTGAAGGATAACCAGTCCATTTAACAAGACACCATTCTTCACCTTGCCGTTTTTTACATCGAATGATTTTCTCTACCAAATATGTTTCACTTTCAGTGACTACCTCAATCTCATCGCGGTAAGAGCTACCCTCAATTTCTTCATTATCGTAATCTTTCAACTTGTAGGTGGTCGGAGAGTCTTTTTGATTAATCCTTGATACTGTAAATACCTCCTCTGTCCAATTCGGAAGGTACCCTTTAGCAAAAACACTCTTCACTTTTGAGATACGAACTTTATCGCCAATTTTCACATCACTTTTCACATGAGTGCGTTTACGTTGGAATGATTCGCGCACTTCGTCAGCATTTACATCTACTGGTCTGAGTCCAATAGAACGATGGATAGAGTGATTGTAGGCATGGAGTGTATCTTGTAGAACCTTTGTCCAATTTTGTGTCAAGTTGGCAGTAAAATGTCGCCACAAGCGATTTTTTAATGTGCGATTAAAACGTTCAACGAGTGCAGCTTTATAAGCACTCTTTACACTAAACAACTCAATGTCATGCCTCTCAAATAATCTTGTCACATGCTGATTTTCAAACTCTTTTCCTTGATCACTCTGAATTCTTTTTGGAATGCGGCCTTCTCGAAAAATTGTTTGGAATGCTTTTGCTACTCCTTTCCCTTCTTTAGTTTTTAAAGGTTGAGCCCACGCATAACGCGAGAAAATATCAATGACGGTTAAAATAAAATTATTACCCGAGTTATGTTTTGAAATGGAGGCGACATCGCACAAATCTGCTTGCCACTGTTCATCGATGTCATGAACAATATAATGGCGGGTGCGGTACTTCTTTTTCGCTTGTTTGTGGAGTGTATAGGTAGCCTGACCCTTTAACCATCGTTTCACTTGTGATTGTGGAAGACCACTCGCTTTTGATAATTTCTTGATAGATGCAAATCCTGCCGGATGTTTTACATCATAATAGATTGACTTCAAACGTTCAGTCGATGACGACTAACTCTTTTTTCTCCTTCTCATCCTTTTGTTTTCTTGCCTTTCTACATTTACAACAACTGCAGCATTTAGCTTTAGCGGTTTTGCAATCGTGTTCACATTGCTTAGGGGTTTCATTGTGAGAGCTGGCGCAGCAAGTGCAAGTGACAACGACATTCACCTCTGGCGGCTCATTACATGGCAAGCAACACATCTGCTTCATATTAATAGTCTGAGAACATGTATTTCCTAGGAGGAGCTGTTTTACGTTTTCCTTTTACTAGTTTTAGTGGTGATGTAGATCTACGTCGAGTTCTTCCTCTTGTTTGCTTAGTGAGTGTGGGAGGGGATGTAGCAGGTGACGTCTTAAACCAATTTGTTGGCATTTTCATCGCCTGAAGCATTGGAGCAGTAGCCACTGTTGAATCAAGTTCTTTCAATGTCTCATTATTTAAAGCAAATTTTGGCACATTATGCTTTTTCAATAGTTTAAGAAAGTATGACCAACCGGGTGGAACATAGCCCTGACGGCGCTTTCTACGTGTCGCATACTGAATCAAGTCTTCATAACGTGAAGCATCAATCACTTTATTTTCATCTGTAATGATTTCTCCTCTATCATTTACATTGAGATGGGGTTCAATACTGTTGAAAAGAGATATGGCATGTGCGCGAGATGCTAAAGGTGTAGCAGTCGATACAGAGTCACGCATCTTATTCTTCAAGTTTTTCAATTGCTCAACAGTTTCCGATTGTAATAATACAGCACGATGTGGATCTTTGATGTGAACATTTTGCTGATAATCTATTTCTTTCCTATACATTTGATTTGCAAGAGGTTGCTTTACTTGCTGCATGGCAGTCAATTGTACATATTCATCCTGAGGAATAACAATCATGCGAGAATAAGAACTCATAGTTTGTAGATAATCATGGGAGTTTTCAAAATATCACTTCGAAATCTAAATTCTTCCGGACACTCTTGCGTAAAGTCAATGAATAAGTAACCGTATGGTTTTTCAGTAGCTGCTTGAAAAATTTCAATTAAGGCTTTTGATCCTCTGGGTGCAACTTGTCGCGCTAAAATTTCAAATTGACTTTTATCTCGCGGATTCTTGAAAATAGCATAATAGTGTGTATTCAGGTTTCGTGTACGAGCTTCTTTTCCATCAGGAAACAAATTTTGTGTGATATAGATGATAAAACACCTTTTATGATGTGCTGCACGAGTGAACATATCTGATACATCTTTTGAATTCTTACTTTCTTTTAATAAATCATCCAATACAACAACATCATTAGACTGAAGTTTATCCACTGGAATAATTCCTTCATGTCGAATAAAGTTGCGACTTTGCAATTCCTGAAACAGCGACGGTTGATAAAAACCATAACACCAAATCACTCGATTGATAGGTTCCTTAAACAACTCCCTTCTTTTATCCAATAAATTCAGCGTGAAAACAGTTTTACCTGCATGAGATGGACCTGATACAGTCAGAACTTTATCACATTGAAGTCTGAAATCCATTTTATTACTTTGAGACTCAACATTTGCATAATTAACGCTTAGAGCCAAAGATATTTCCCAATAGGTTGCCCACGCAGGAGCTATCATTGGAAGTATTGCTGAAAGGAAACCGCCCTTTTGTGTTAGAGTTTTCCTCTTTCTTTGAAGGGTGACTTTAGGATTGGAGATGAAACGCAATTTCGTAGCATATCGCTTAAGTAACTTTCGTTGTTTTGGTGCTAATTTCTTCGTCCTCAACTTTCTCACATGAGAAATAATTTCATGAATGAATTTATCGTTGGCATGTCGTATAGCATTGTATCGCTGATTTGCTTTCATTCGTCGGAGAGCTTGAATGGCTGAAGAAAACTTTTGACTTTTACGTTTCGTCATTTTACGTTTCGCCATTTTCCGTGTTAGTCTTTGCTAAAACCTATCTTTACCACATTTGCATAGGTACTAACTATTGCGACATAAGTGACACTCGAAATGAGCAATGTCACAGTGGTTACATTTGCAAAGTTGAATGCAATTACGTATGAAACAGCGTTGACAAAAAGCATGCTTACATCTCTTGAAGATGAGCTTTTCATTTCCATCCTTTCGCTTACATACATCACAACACATAGTTTCACCGTTACTGATGTCTATAGCAAGTCTTTTTGAATATATGAATTTGCTAACCTTTTCTAAATAATAGACACATGTACAGAAGGAATATACTTCGAGAGTGAGCAGACATAGCTCGAAAACCAGTTGTGCTACAATCAAGTACCACTGCATTTTCAATTTTTCTTTATGGAAAGTTGAATGTGAATATCTGAAATCGCTTCAATCACTAGACTGCTACCATGATGGTTAAATGCGTTAAGACGTTCAGCAATTTTTATCATATGTCTTTTAAAAAATTCTTGGGGGTGATCTACCACTTCCATTGAATAAGAAGCAAAATGGAAAGAGCGACTTTCCACCTCTTCCTTTCCAAAATGACTAAACTTAATTTTCGCAACTAATCGCGCCATGACAATGCTATCAGAGAATGTATTCATTAACTCTAGAAATAGAGTGCTAGCATCATCGACCACTGCTTCGATGTCGGTCTCATCTTTATGAAAATTTATCACATAATCTTGAACAGCTCCTTTTAAACTTTGCCTATGAAAATGTAATGTTCCGCAGTCGTTTGAGAAAGACATGATCACCCTTTATCTAACCCATCCATTGCATGAAAACAACTCTTCTCATAGTAACATTTATTGAATAACGGTAACAAGCATGCATTATAAATCAATGGTTTGAAAGAGATAAAATAGATACAGCTGGTAACTATCATACAGCGAGCAATGATAACCATACAGGACTTTGGCAGTGCTGAGGTAAGGAGGAAAGAAGCATTGGTTATGAACGTAGCTACTACAACGAACAGACAAAATAGGAACAGACAAATCCTTAAAACGTTTCGTGACTTCATGATAATGTTGATTCACTCTACTCTCCCAAGGCGGGAGCAAAATATCATCAATGATTAAATTAGGAAATACTTTCCTCTCCTTACCAGGATTATTACAAAAGATGCGTATAACATTGAAAGCAGCTAACCATCATTTAAAGTCAATAAGAAGAGCACTTTCACAAGAAAAGCCATAGTCTTGCAAATATTTCAGATTAAGTCCATGAATGTGTTTTCTCGCCCATTGATCAACATTGGGATTGCAGTTGGCATGTTGATGATAGACACTGACAATCTGATATGTCCAATTGTTCATAGCAATAGCACTGAGCTCCTGTACAGGTTCACCCTCACAATCCATAAAAATGATGATAGAAGCCTAAAACGGAAATTTACACATCTAAGGAAACGTTCTATAACATATTACAAAATGAAGAATGACATCGATGCTTTTCACGACAAAATACACAAATGATATGATGGCAACGAAGAAGTAAAATGTATCTAATAAGACCACGTCTACGACACTCAAAGCACATAAGCGAATTGTCATAGGGTAGAGTTAGGAAAGGACTAGCAATTCTCCTTCTTTGATTTGCGTTTTGATGTAGCATTCTTCTCCGACTTGCGCTTCGTACCACTGCTGTTAAGGATTTGATCAATTATGTCGTCCACGTTGGGTGGTTTTGGAATATATAGGATGGATTCCATATGCATGGAGAGAGAGGCTATTTTATTATCCTTATGCCGACCATAATATAGCCCATTCACTTTGAAAAGGATATCCCAAGTACCTTCTCCGAGCTCGTCGCATGTGATGGGTGTTGAATGATCTCCATCCTTCTTATAGTAAGTGCACCAATGTGATACCGGTAGGCAAATGTGATTACCATCCCAAATCTTTCTATAGGGAGTATCCTTGTCATCTCTCGCCTTCCACTCTTGAGCAAGAGGAGTAGGAATGTCCATATTTAATGTCACGTACTCCTCAATAATATCAAGTTGGTGGCAAATGTACGGACTCACGGGGATCAGTATGTAGTCCCCATACTGATTGTGCATTATCTTGACATCCGTGGAAGGGAGCATTCCCGTTTGGAGTACTACGCTATGATCGTCATAACGCAAGACTTGTTTAAATTTACGCTGTAGCGGTTTAGGATTATGTACCTTGGTTGTTTCTTCCACTGGCCTCAGTTGTAGATGATCTGATCGTAGCGAACCTTGTAACGTTTGACCACCATTTTGTCCTACTAGTGCAGCAGATGGAGTAGATGCCTGAAAATGAAATAAGATTGTATTAAGTTTACGTTCAAGGGAGGAGAGGGAGGGAAGTAGCGACTTACCATTTTAGTTGGATAATAGAACAGGGAACTAGAGAGAGAGAGAGAAAATGTGCGTCCGTCACTCGTGCGATTCAACGATGGAATGATTCTCACTGTGGAAGGCTCGCTATTTATATAGAAATGCTTGATTCTCATTGGATGATGATCCTCATTGGACAATAACATCAAGCTGATTCCAAATCTGGCCTCCGTTTACCAATCCGAGCCTTCATTCGCCCGCTGGAGCTGTTTCTTGGGAAATTCTAACTCTGTCGTTTTTCGTCAATCTCCCAAAATCTTAAATGGCGTCTCACATCTAAACGAAGACAGATAGGAAAAAGCCGATTCTTTCAGTGAATTTGTCTCACTCTTAGCTTTCAAACGAGCTATGGCACGACTTTCTACGATCTCTAGAACCAAAGTTGGAAGATCGGGGCGGGGGGGGGCGTCAGCGAAACTTTTTCTCTCCGATTGACTTGAAACTCACCATACCGATGCAGAATTTCACGCTGAATCCGAATCTGGCCACCGTTTTCCCATCCGATGCCTCGTTTTGACGCTACAGCCGAAAACGTCCAAAATTCTAACTCTGTCGTTTTTCGACAGTCTCCCAAAATCTTAAATTGCGCCTCACATCTAAACGAAGACAGATATGAACAAGCCGTTTCTTTCACTGAATTTGTCTCACTCTTAGCTTTCAAACGAGCTATGGCACGACAAAATCCGTCCACTAGAAGCCAAGATCGAAGCTAGCTGTCCAGAGGGGGGGGTCAGTGAAATTTGATGAAAAATGTTTTGGTGACGGTCCCAGGTCGAAATTCCACACTTTGGAAAATTTTCAAAATTTTACCCATACAAAGCCACTCTGACACTTAGGATTTTTTCAGGTGAGCGAGCTCCGACCTAAAATCTTGTAACCGCTCTAACTTTCTAACTTTTGAACGGCTGGTCCGATTGACTCGCAACAAAAAATGTTTGTCGAGCAGTTTTTTCTCCTCTTTCGAATGCAACTCGAACGAACAAAATCCGTTCACTAGAACCAAAGTTAGAAGATTGCTGTCGGGGGGGGGGGGTCAGTGAAATTTGATGAAAAATGTTTTGGTGACGGTCCCAGGTCGAAATTCCACACTTTGGAAAATTTTCAAAATTTTAACCATACAAAGCCACTCTGACACTTAGGATTTTTTCAGGTGAGCTACGACAGTCCACCCTCCCAACCTGGCCGGCACACCACGCCAACCTGGCCGGCACACCACGCCAACCTAGACACCACATCACCGCGCGCTATACGACGGTCGGCCAGAGGGGGGGGGACGTCAGACCCGAAGCACCACGGCGGCCGACCACGACACTCTGCCGGTCCAGAGGGGGGGGACGTCAGCGACGGCGGCCATCTTGCGCTATCCAGAAGTGGAGTTTTACTTACTACTTTCCACTTTCTCGGAATCTTCTCCATTCTCGTAATCTTCTCCAATCTCGCAATCGCTCAAATTTTCTACCATCGGTTCCGTCAGTTCGCTATCACAGTCTTCAGGAGGGATAGCTTTAAAAAAAGAACTATTTCTGCACTTGACCTTTCCTAAGTCCGACTGTGCGATCACTTGTGATCCCTTGCTTCCTACGACTGTGTACTGAGTATTCTCGTAAGCAGGTGCTAACTTGCCTCTTTCTTCATTCTTAACTAGGACCTTCTGACCTTCCTTCCACTCTACCGGTCGGACATTCTTCCGCCTGTCAGCTAGAACCTTCCCTAATTCCTTAGAAAACATGTCAGTGTCCCTAACCTCTTCGAGAAGCAAATCAGAGCTGCAAAGCGTTGGCAGCTTTGTGCGCAACGTCCACTTAAAAATCAAGTCAGCAGGAGCGACGCCTGTGACACTGTGTGGAGTAGTTCGATAGGCCAACAAAAACTTGGATAATTCAACTTCCCAACAATTCTTTGGCGGTGACAATTTTCAAGAATTTCAGAAGAGTTCGGTTTTGTCGTTCGACTGCACCATTTGCCTGTGGCCATAATGGAGTAATTCTATGGTGCTTCACATTAATCTCTTGGAAATAACTGGAAAGTTTTGTAGCTTGAAAAGGTGGTCCATTGTCAGAAGTGAGTAGTAAAGGATATCCATGTGTAGCCCAAATTTCATCAAGAACTTTTATCAATTCCTCACATGTAGTTTTCGTCATCACACGGGCCTCTACCCAACGGCTAAAATAATCTACGACCACAAGGATCTTCTTTCCATTTTGAAATGGTCCTAAGAAGTCCATGCTCAAAGCTTCCCATGGATGGCTTGGTAATGGTGTGCGAACAAGTGGTTCCTTATAGTTCTCAACTGTGACTAATGTACATTCCTTGCAGGCTCGGCATTTTCTTTCGACATCTTTGTCCATGCAAGGCCACCAAACTTTGGAGCGTAATCTCTGCTTTGTCTTGACGACACCCTGGTGTCCCTCATGACCCAAGTCAACGATTCTTTGGCGCAAAACTTGAGGAACAACAATTCTAGTAAGTAGTAAGAAAGTGACAAACACCCGACCGGCGCGCCCCCTCCCCTCCCCCTCCCCCCTGGAACGACAGAGGTTGTGGTCTGTCGTGGTGTGCCGGCCAGGTTGGTTCACGTTCACAACATGTTCGCTGACTCCCCCCCCCCTCCCCCTCCCCTCGAAAACGACAGAGTGTGAGACTCGGATGTGTTGGTCTCGTATGGGTTGACGTGGCCGACCGCCTAGGTTGACGTGGGCGACCGTCTAGGTTGACGTGGCGACCGTCTAGGTTGGCGTGGTGGAATGGTGAAACGGACTTTAGATTCGTGATCAGCGTAAAATTCCGCATCGGTATGATGAATTTGAAGTCAATCGGCGAGAAAAAATGTTTCTTCAAAATTTTGGCAGAGTTAGAATTTGGGACGTTTTGGTGTGTAGCGCCCAAACGAACCATCGGATGAGAAAACGGAGGCCAGATTCGGATTCAGCCTGAAATTCTGCATCGGTATGGTGAATTTGAACGCAATCGGAGAGAAAAATTTTCGCTGACGTCCCCCCCCCTCTGGACAGCTTGCTTCGATTTTGGCTTCCAGTGGACGGATTTAGTCGTGCCATAGCTCGTTTGAAAGCTAAGAGTGAGACAAATTCACTGAAAGAATCGGCTTGTTCCTATCTGTCTTCGTTTAGATGTGAGACGCCATTTAAGATTTTGGGAGATTGTCGAAAAACGACAGAGTTAGAATTTGGGACGTTTTGGGCTGTAGCTTCAAAACGAAGCATCGGATTGGAAAACGGATTTCAGATTTGGAATCAGCGTGAAATTCTCTATCTGTATGGTGAGTTTCAAGTCAATCGGGGAGAAAAAGTTTCTCTGACCTCCACCCTCTGGACAGCTTGCTTCGATTTTGGCTTCCAGTGAACGGATTTTGTCGTGCCATAGCTCGTTTGAAAGCTAAGAGTGAGACAAATTCACTGAAAGAATCGGCTTGTTCCTATCTGTCTTCGTTTAGATGTGAGACGCCATTTAAGATTTTGGGACATTGGCAAAAAACGACAGAGTTAGAATTTGGGACGTTTTGGGCTCTAGCTTCAAAACGAAGCATCGGATGGGAAAACGGATTTCAGATTTGGAATCAGCGTGAAATTCTCTATCTGTATGGTGAGTTTCAAGTCAATCGGAGAGAAAAAATTTTGCTGACCTCCCCCCCCTCTGGACAGCTCGCTTCGATTTTGGCTTCCAGTGGACGGATTTTGTCGTGCGATAGCTCGTTTGAAAGCTAAGAGTGAGACAAATTCACTGAAAGAATCGGCTTGTTCCTATCTGTCTTCGTTTAGATGTGAGACGCCATTTAAGATTTCGGGAGATTGTCGAAAAACGACAGAGTTAGAATTTGGGACGTTTTGGGCTGTAGCTTCAAAACGAAGCATCGGATTGGAAAACGGATTTCAGATTTGGAATCAGCGTGAAATTCTCTATCGATATGGTGAATTTGAACGCAATCGGAGAGAAAAATTTCACTGACCTCCCCCCCCCTCGGGAGAGCTTGCTTCGATCTTGGCTTCCAGTGGACGGATTTAGTCGTGCCATAGCTCGTTTGAAAGCTAAGAGTGAGACAAATTCACTGAAAGAATCGGCTTGTTCCTATCTGTCTTCGTTTAGATGTGAGACGCCATTTAAGATTTTGGGAGATTGGCGAAAAACGACAGAGTTAGAATTTGGGACGTTTTGGGCTGTAGCTTCAAAACGAAGCATCGGATTGGAAAACGGATTTCAGATTTGGAATCAGCGTCAAATTCTCTATCAGCATGGTAAGTTTCAAGTCAATCGGAGAGAAAAATTTTCAACATTTTTCGAAAAAACGACAGTTAGAATTTTTGCGATGGCTGCCTTCTGTAGAGTCAAAACGAAGCATCGGATGGGAAAACGGAGGCCAGATTCGGATTCAGCGTCAAATTCTACATGGAAATGGTGTATTTCCAGCTCAATCGGAGCACTAGAACCGGAGATAGACGGGTTTTTTAGTGTTTGGATGATGGGTATTACGTCATCAGCTGATCGCCACACACTATATAAGCTGGGAACCGACAGAGACTTGTCATTTAGAGGAGAACGATTGTCAGAGGTAGGTCGTCTCTCTGAGCTTCGATGATAGCTTCGGACATTCCAAATTCCGAGTTTCTGTAAGAAACCGACTTAGAAAATTTCATTGCTGATATCAGCTAAGGCGTCAGACTTAGAGGTTCGCCAGCAGATGGCCTTCGTCTCCAGGCCATAAAAGACTCCAAAACTTTAAAGGCTTGTAACTTTGCTTCTACAAGTCCGTTTGACTTGATTCAAAAAAGGTTCGGTCGCTATTGACCTGCCCTAAGTGATGGACTACTTATAAAATTTCATAAGTAGTGCTAAAAAGTTGAAAAATTTAAATTCACTAATTTTGGAGGTTTTCTGGGGTTTTCGACCCTGCTGAAGTCAATGAAAGCATTTTTAATGATGTCTGAGCCAGTCTTCTCATGGTATAAGCGGCTTTTCACTGAAAGCGAGCAAGACACGGAGAGTTTTGCTGTAATATTCCACTGACAGGGTGTTCCTTCGGGACGGCGGACGATGCCGTAGTGATAAGTGTGGCAAGGGAATGTGTCATATTTGAGACCGTAACCGCTGGGACAACTCATGTCTCATGTTGGGCATTTGACACAGCTCTCAACGTAGCACTTTGAACGCCAATCGGTTGAGTCTTAGCTATCTTGTCATGGGTGGCCTCTAAACATCTCCATTGCAAAACGCTGGTGAATCAAGCTCTCTACGGCTTGCTATCAAGCTGCTAAAAGTCTGTCCACCTCTTACCAACTCTACAGGTTTTCATGTCTGAGCCAGCCTTCTCATGGTATAAGCGGCTTTTCACTGAAAGCGAGCAAGACACGGAGAGTTTTGCTGTAATATTCCACTGACAGGGTGTTCCTTCGGGACGGCGGACGATGCCGTAGTGATAAGTGTGGCAAGGGAATGTGTCATATTTGAGACCGTAACCGCTGGGACAACTCATGTCTCATGTTGGGCATTTGACACAGCTCTCAACGTAGCACTTTGAACGCCAATCGGTTGAGTCTTAGCTATCTTGTCATGGGTGGCCTCTAAACATCTCCATTGCAAAACGCTGGTGAATCAAGCTCTCTACGGCTTGCTATCAAGCTGATCAAAGCAATAACTTGGGATGTTTCCTCAAGGTTTTCAAGTATGCTGAGTTCAAATCTGCTATCAGATTTCAAATTTAACTAAGACTAAGGCAGCTTTGAGGGGTTAGATCCCAGCTACTGTTCACTACCTTTGACTCGGCGTTGCTGTTACCACTTCGGGGCAGTGACAATGATGTCTTAAGCTGTAAATAGCGGGTATCGGGGAAGATCTCTCACTTCCCTAGTGATCAGTACAAGGCCTTCGGGCTGTCGACGGGATCGAGTGCCACTCACTACACTCAAATCTATCATTCTTCACTTAGTGTAAATTACTGACTATACATTTGTCCTGCTATCAGGTTGTTTTGAGTTGCTATCTAGTTGAATAGTCTCTTGCTATCAAGAGATTCACTTCTGCTCATAAAGCACATCATCGCTGTAATACCTCCTTTGCTCGAGCGTTCCTTCGGGACGGCGGGTACTGCCGTAGAGGGATTGTGTTGCACGGGTTGTTCGTCGTTTGTTAGACCGAAACCTCTGAGCCGTTGCTCATGTTGGGCATTCGACTTCATACTCAACGTGACGCTTTCTCTCGCCAGGTCAGAGTACTTCAGCCATTCGACAAAGGTTAGTCTTTATGATATGGAGTAGAGTGAAATGTAATTCATTAGATGCCCCTTCAATGATTGCTCCCATGATAAACGTTGATGAGACAAATGAAATGATTCTCATCTTCCTTTTTCAGTGATTGAAATCTACTAACACACTACCGTATAATCGTCCACTATGGGACAAGACATGATAGAGCCTCCACGCGGTTTGCCCTGGGCAGTCTTCGGACTGGCGAATACTATCATTAAGTTGAATCTGCTATCAGTCAACTTGAACGTTGCGTCGTGTTAGAGGGTATATAAACCACTACCTCTCATTTCATTTCATTTCAATCATGGAGACACCGAACGCTGCAGTCAACTCTCCTCGCGGACCGCAGTTAAGGCCGCGAAATTTATTTGAGGAGTTTGTCAGGCTAGAGGAGCAAGACAGAGTCCACAACAATCTTGCTCGGATTGGCAATCCGATGACAGCAACTGTTGTCAATCCAACGGAATGGCGCTACATTCCACCCTCCACTCACATACCAACTAGCATTGAAGTCGACACTGCTATCAAGGAGAGAGTCAAAGACTCTCTCAGCAGAATTGGTAGGGTGTAAGATGACGTTACTCCCGAGAACGAACCATCGGCTCTCTTAAGGGCCACCATGGGGCAAGACATGATAGAACCTCCTCGCGGTTTGCCCTGGGCAGTCTTCGGACTGGCGAATACTATCATTAAGTTGAATCTGCTATCAGTCAACTTGAACGTTGCAAATGAAGTTCGGTGTAATACTTCCTTTCGACGGGCGTTCCTGTAAAGGGCGGCGGTGAAACCCGTAGCTATGCATACCGCAAGGGACATTCGGCAATGGTCAATCTTGTTAAACCTCTCTGCGTCATGTTTGCAAGTGATTGCCTCTGTCTCAACGTAGTATGCATTCGCGCCAGGGCGACATTTAGCCAACTGTCGAAGGTTGCCTAAAACTTTCCATTGCATACGTTATGAGAACCATGAGTTCTACCTGTCTCTATCAATGAGATGAATTGATGAATGGAATGAAATGGGAGGACACTCACGCGCCACACGCAACATAACACACTTCTCTCTTCCGTAGTCTAACAAGCTCTTTACACATGGATCGCAGTCGATTGCTATCCCTGTATCAGAAGTGTAAGCTATCTTAATTTTATCTAACACTATTTCATCTACCATTATCATCCATATGAAATGTTATAAGAATTGCAAGTTAAACTAAGTGTGCTACTATTTCCAAATGAAAAAGTATACATGGTTAAATCATCTACTGAAGCCCCATTCAAGTAAGTCAGTATGAAAGCAAAGATAATATGAAATAAAAATTTATTATGGCATGTATTTCAAAAGGTCTTCATCGTCAATATCGTCCCAGAGTCTGGCTTCACATAGATCACAAAAACAGTTCACTTGCTTCAATCGTTCTTCTACCGCGAGCCTCACTTTGTCGATGTACTCCCACTCCGCTATAGTTCGTGGCTGGGAGTTAGGGGTGTACCATTCCCATAATTGGTGGAGGAATTTGATGCTGGCGATCTCCATCACTATTCGCGAGTGTCGTTAGAAAGTGTATCATGGTTTGTAAAAGTTTTACTGCAACACAGGTTGATGTATAGTTAGAAAAGTTTGATCATCAACGTTGTATTCGTAAGTCTAGTCAGAAACTTTATCATGTTGTACAAAAGTTTTATTGCAATACAGGTTGATGTATAGTTAGAAAGTTTGATCATCAACGTTTTATTTGTAAGTCTAGTCAGAAAGTGCATCATGGTTTGCAAAGTTAGTGTAGTCAAATAATTTTACTGTGACACCCGTTTGAGAAAGTAAAGTCTGATCATTGAAGTTGCATTCGTGAGTGTCGTTAGAAAGTGTATCATGGTTTGTAAGTTTTACTGCAACACAGGTTGATGTATAGTTAGAAAAGTTTGATCATGACGTTTTATGAAACACACATGTCATGAAATGTAAGCGTTAGTGTAGTCAAATAATTTACCGCGACGCACGTTTGTGAAAATAAAGTTTGATCATTGACGTTATATGACTGACCGAACTCATCACAGCACTAGAAAGTTTTAGAAGGTTTTATTTACTGCACAGTGTAGATTGTCTTGTAACTTACTTTCACAGTGTTAGAAAGTTTTATTGGAGACAGTTGCCAAATGTTTCCCTATTAGAAATTCAAACTTCATGACTGTTAGATAAGCTTCATCAGGTTTAGTAAAAGCAGTTTTCTACTGCAGTAAGACTGCGAGTTTAGAATGTTATATGAAAACAGTGTTCATCACAGCGCTAGAAAGTTTTACTGCGCTGTGTAGATTGTTTCACACAAGGTCTTATAGTCAGCGTTGAATGTTTTATAAAACCAGATGTTGCCACACACGTTGAGTGTATGAGAGCTAGTTCCATGACATTGAATCGCATGGATTGTAAAGTTCATAATCCAAGGCTAGGCTCCTGTACGGTTGGATTTAGGGTTTTATATTACATGCGTTAACCGTTCGTGTAGAATATGTGAAGCAGATGTTCGCTTAAATGCAAATGTTGAAATAAGTTTGTAAGAAATCTTTGACAGGTTGTTGTGAAACGTAGCGAACGTTGAAGAAATGTTTCTGCAGTCACACTCGTTAGCGTGCCAGCTTTACTAAATGTATTCTATTCTCCAATGAGGATTGTTGTCTAATGAGAATCAAGCCTTCCACAGTGAGAATCATTCCATCGTTGAATCATACAAGTGATGGACGCACATTCTCTCTTTGGGATATCATTTTCAAAGTGAATGGGCTATATTATGGTCAGCACAAGGATAACAAAATAGCCTCCCTCTCGATATACACTGAATCCATCCTATATATTCCAAAGCCACCCAACGTAGATGACATTATTGACTTCCTTAACGGGGGTGGTACGAAGCGCAAGTCGGAGAAGAATGCTACCTCCAAACGCAAATCAAAGAAGGAGAATTACTAGTCCTTTCCTAACTCTACCCTATGACAATTCGCTTATGTGCTTTGAGTGTCGTAGACGTGGTCTTATTAGATACATTTTACTTCTTCGTTGCCATCATATCATTTGCGTATTTTGTCGTGAAAAGCATCGATGTAATTCTTCATTTTGCAATATGTTATAGAACGCTTCCTTAGATGTGTAAATTTCCGTTTTAGGCTTCTATCATCATTTTTATGGATTGTGAGGGTGAACCTGTACAGGAGCTCAGTGCTATTGCTATGAACAATTGGACATATCAGATTGTTAGTGTCTATCATCAACATGCCAACTGTAATCCCAATGTTGATCAATGGGCGAGAAAACACATTCATGGACTTAATCTGAAATATTTGCAAGACTATGGCTTTTCTTGTGAGAGTGCTCTTCTTATTGACTTTAAACGATGGTTAGCTGCTTT
The DNA here is from genome assembly GCA_907163375.1 of Prostheceraeus crozeri. Taxonomy (NCBI): domain Eukaryota; kingdom Metazoa; phylum Platyhelminthes; order Polycladida; family Euryleptidae; genus Prostheceraeus; species Prostheceraeus crozeri. The sequence continues at coordinate 30,609 of CAJQUW010008335.1, read as the reverse complement.
CAATGTTATACGCATCTTTTGTAATAATCCTGGTAAGGAGAGGAAAGTATTTCCCAATCTAATCATTGATGATATTTTGCTCCCGCCTTGGGATAGTAGAGTGAATCAACATTATCATGAAGTCACGAAACGTTTTAAGGATTTATGTGTTCCTATTTTGTCTGTTCGTTGTAGTAGCTACGTTCATAACCAATGCTTCTTTCCTCCTTACCTCAACACTGCCAAAGTCCTGTATGGTTATCATTGCTCGCTGTATGATAGTTACCAGCTGTATCTATTTTATCTCTTTCAAACCATTGATTTATAATGCATGCTTGTTATAGTGATTCAATAAATGTTACTATGAGAAGAGTTGTTGTTTTCATGCAATGAATGGGTTAGATAAAGGGCGATCATGTCTTTCTCAAACGACTGTGGAACATTGATTTCCATGATGAAGATTTAAACAGTTAGATTCGATGACGAATAAGATTTACTAGTTTGCAAGTTAGACTAAGCGTTCTATTATTTGTAAATGAAAGATATAGTTTCAACAGTGTGTACGTTAGAAATAAAGTTTTATCTGTTTGTAAAATGAGATTGTAGGATTTACTAGTTTGCAAGTTAGACTAAGCGTTCTACTATTTGTAAATGAAAGATATAGTTTCAATAGTTTACAGATTACAAAATAAAGTTTCAATAGTGTTTATGTTAAAAATAAAGTTTAAGCTGTTTGTGTGATAGAAATAGAATAAAGTTTCAACAGTTTGTCGATTAAAAATAAAGTTTCAACAGTGTGTACGTTAGAAATAAAGTTTTATCTGTTTGTAAATGAGATTGTAGGATTTACTAGTTTACAAGTTAAGAATAAAGTTTTATCTGCTTGTATGTCAGAAATGAAATAAAGTTTCACCAGTTTACAAGTTAAAAATAAAGTTTCAATAGTGTGTATGTTAAGAATAAAGTTCTGTCTGTTTATATGTTAGAAATAAAATAAAGTTCCACCAGTTTACAAGTTAAGAATAACTTTTATCTGCTTGTATGTTAGAAATGAAATAAAGTTTCACCAGTTTACAAGTTAAAATAAAATTTCAATAGTTTGCAAGTTAGAACTAATGTTTCAATAGTGCGTATGTTAAGAATAAAGTTTTATCTGTTTGTATGTTAGAAATAAAATGAAGGTTTACCAGTTTACAAGTTAAGAAAAAATTTCTATCTGCTTGTATGTTAGAATTAAAACAAAGTTTCACCAGTTTACAAGTTAAAAAATAAAGTTTCAATTGTGTGTACGTTAGAAATAAAGTTTCAATAGCGTGTATGTTAAGAATAGAGTTTTATCTGTTTGTATGTTAGAAATAAAATGAAGGTTCATCAGTTTACAAGCTAATAATAAAGTTTTATCTGTTTGTATGTTAGAAATAAAACAAAGTTTCAACCGTTAACAAGTTAAAAATAAAGTTTCAGATGAAAATAAAGTTTCAATAGTGTATATGATGGAAATAAAGTTTAAGCGCTTTGTGCGTTAGAAATAAAGTTTCAGCCGTTTACAAGTTTAAAATAAAGTTTCAACAGTGTGTACGTTAAGAATAAAGTTCTATCTGTTTATATGTTAGAAATAAGAATGAAGGTTCACCAGTTTACAAGTTAAGAATAAAGTTTTATCTGCTTGTATGTCAGAAATGAAATAAAGTTTCACCAGTTTAAAAGTTAAGAATAAAGTTTCAATAGTGTGTATGTTAAGAATAAAGTTTTATCTATTTGTAGGTTAGAATTAAAACAAAATTTCAACCGTTTACAAGTTAAAAATAAAGTTTCAATAGTTAACACGTTAAAAATAAAGTTTCAATAGTGTATATGTTAAGAATAAAGTTCTATCCGCTTGTATGTTAGAAATAAAAATGAAGGTTCACCAGTTTACAAGTTAAGAATAAAGTTTTATCTGCTTGTATGTTAGAAATGAAATAAAGTTTCACCAGTTTACAAGTTAAAAAATAAAGTTTCAATAGTGTGTATGTTAAGAATAAAGTTCTGTCTGTTTATATGTTAGAAATAAAATAAAGTTCCACCAGTTTACAAGTTAAGAATAACTTTTATATGCTTGTATGTTAGAAATGAAATAAAGTTTCACCAGTTTACAAGTTAAAATAAAGTTTCAATAGTTTGCAAGTTAGAACTAATGTTTCAATAGTGCGTATGTTAAGAATAAAGTTTTATCTGTTTGTATGTTAGAAATAAAATGAAGGTTCATCAGTTTACAAGCTAATAATAAAGTTTTATCTGTTTGTAAGTTAGAATTAAAACAAAGTTTCACCAGTTTACAAGTTAAAAAATAAAGTTTCAATTGTGTGTACGTTAGAAATAAAGTTTCAATAGCGTGTATGTTAAGAATAAAGTTTTATCTGTTTGTATGTTAGAAATAAAATGAAGGTTCATCAGTTTACAAGCTAATAATAAAGTTTTATCTGTTTGTATGTTAGAAATAAAACAAAGTTTCAACCGTTAACAAGTTAAAAATAAAGTTTCAGATGAAAATAAAGTTTCAATAGTGTATATGATGGAAATAAAGTTTAAGCGCTTTGTGCGTTAGAAATAAAGTTTCAGCCGTTCACAAGTTTAAAATAAAGTTTCAACAGTGTGTACGTTAAGAATAAAGTTCTATCTGTTTATATGTTAGAAATAAGAATGAAGGTTCACCAGTTTACAAGTTAAGAATAAAGTTTTATCTGCTTGTATGTCAGAAATGAAATAAAGTTTCACCCGTTTAAAAGTTAAGAATAAAGTTTCAATAGTGTGTATGTTAAGAATAAAGTTTATCTATTTGTAGGTTAGAATTAAAACAAAGTTTCACCAGTTTACAAGTTAAAAAATAAAGTTTCAATTGTGTGTACGTTAAAAATAAAGTTTCAATAGCGTGTATGTTAAGAATAAAGTTTTATCTGTTTGTATGTTAGAAATAAAAAAGGTTCATCAGTTTACAAGTTAAGAATAAAGTTTTATCTGCTTGTATGTTAGAAATGAAATAAAGTTTCACAAGTTTACAAGTTAAAAAATAAAGTTTCAATAGTGTGTACGTTAGAAATAAAATGAAGGTTCATCAGTTTACAAGCTAATAATAAAGTTTTATCTGTTTGTATGTTAGAAATAAAACAAAGTTTCAACCGTTAACAAGTTAAAAATAAAGTTTCAGATGAAAATAAAGTTTCAATAGTGTATATGATGGAAATAAAGTTTAAGCGCTTTGTGCGTTAGAAATAAAGTTTCAGCCGTTTACAAGTTTAAAATAAAGTTTCAACAGTGTGTACGTTAAGAATTAAGTTTTATCTGCTTGTATGTCAGAAATGAAATAAAGTTTCACCCGTTTAAAAGTTAAGAATAAAGTTTTAATAGTGTGTATGTTAAGAATAAAGTTTTATCTATTTGTAGGTTAGAATTAAAACAAAGTTTCACCAGTTTACAAGTTAAAAAATAAAGTTTCAATTGTGTGTACGTTAAAAATAAAGTTTCAATAGCGTGTATGTTAAGAATAAAGTTTTATCTGTTTGTATGTTACAAATAAAATGAAGGTTCATCAGTTTACAAGTTAAGAATAAAGTTTTATCTGTTTGTATGTTAGAAATGAAATAAAGTTTCACCAGTTTAAAAGTTAAGAATAAAGTTTCAATAGTATGTATGTTGAGAATAAAGTTTTATCTGTTTATATGTTAGAAATAAAATGAAGTTTCCCAGTTTACAAGTTAAGAATAAATTTTATGTGCTTGTATGTTAGAAATGAAATAAAGTTTCACCAGTTTACAAGTTAAAAAATAAAGTTTCAATAGTGTGTACGTTAGAAATAAAGTTTCAATAGTGTGTATGTTAAGAATAAAGTTTTATCTGTTTGTATGCTAGAAATAAAACAAAGTTTCAACCGTTAACAAGTTAAAAAAAAAGATTCAGATTAAAATAAAGTTTCAATAGTGTGTATGATGGAAATAAAGTTTAAGCGCTTTGCGCGTTAGAAATAAAGTTTCAGCAGTTTACAAGTTGAAAAAATAAAGTTTCAATAGTGTGTATGTTAAGAATAAAGTTCTATCTGTCTATATGTTAGAAATAAAACGAAGGTTCACCAGTTTACAAGTTAAGAATAAATTTTTATCTGCTTGTATGTTAGAATTAAAACAAAGTTTCACCAGTTTACAAGTTAAAAAATAAAGTTTCAATTGTGTGTACGTTAGAAATAAAGTTTCAATAGCGTGTATGTTAAGAATAAAGTTTTATCTGTTTGTATGTTAGAAATAAAATGAAGGTTCATCAGTTTACAAGTTAATAATAAAGTTTTATCTGTTTGTATGTTAGAAATAAAACAAAGTTTCAACCGTTAACAAGTTAGAAATAAAGTTTCAATAGTTTTCAAGTTAAAACTAATGTTTCAATAGTGCGTATGTTAAGAATAAAGTTTTATCTGTTTGTATGTTGGAAATAAAATGAAGCTTCGCCAGTTTACAAGTTAAGAATAAAGTTTTATCAGCTCGTATGTTAGAAATATAATGAAGTTTCACCAGTTTACAAATAAAAAATAAAGTTTCAATAGTGTGCACGTTAGAAATAAAGTTTCAACCGTTTACAAGTTAAAAATAAAGTTTCAACAGTGTCTACGTTAGAAATAAAGTTTTATCTGTTTGTAAAGTACGATCGTAGGATTTACTAGTTTGCAAGTTAGACTCAGCATTCTACTAGTTGTAATTGAAAATATCGTTTCAACAGTTTACAGATTAAAATAAAGTTTCAATAGTGTGTATGATGGAAATAAAGTTTAAGCGCTTTGTGCGTTAGAAATAAAGTTTCAGCCGTTTACAAGTTAAAAATAAAGTTTCAACAGTGTGCACGTTAGAAATAAAGTTTCAACAGTTTACAAGTTGAAAAATAAAGTTTCAACAGTGTGTACGTTAGAAATAAATGAAAGTAAGAACTTCATCGTATGAGTATTCAAAGCATGTTTTGTAAATCAAATGTGTATAGTCCTGACATGATAGAATCGTGTTAGAAATAAAGTTTCAGCCGTTTACAAGTTAAAAATAAAGTTTCAACAGTGTGTACGTTAGAAATAAAGTTTTAGCTGTTTATATGTTAGAAAAAAAATAAAGTTTCAACAGTTTACAAGTTGAAAAATAAAGTTTCAACAGTGTGTACGTTAGAAATAAATGAAAGAAAAGAACTTCATCGTATGAGTATTCAAAGCATGTTTTGTAAATCAAATGTGTATAGTCCTGACATGATAGAATCGTGTTAGAAATAAAGTTTCAGCCGTTTACAAGTTAAAAATAAAGTTTCAACAGTGTGTACGTTAGAAATAAAGTTTTAGCTGTTTATATGTTAGAAAAAAAATAAAGTTTCAACAGTTTACAAGTTGAAAAATAAAGTTTCAACAGTGTGTACGTTAGAAATAAATGAAAGAAAAGAACTTCATCGTATGAGTATTCAAAGCATGTTTTGTAAATCAAATGTGTATAGTCCTGACATGATAGAATCAAGCTTGACAAACGCGTTTGTCAAGTTCATTTGATTCTTTCATGTCAGGACTATACACATTTGATTTACAAAACATGCTTTGAATTCTCATACGATGAAGTTCTTTTCTTTCATTTATTTCTAACGTACACACTGTTGAAACTTTATTTTTCAACTTGTAAACTGTTGAAACTTTATTTTGTTTCTAACATATAAACAGCTAAAACTTTATTTCTAACGTACACACTGTTGAAACTTTATTTTTAACTTGTAAACGGCTGAAACTTTATTTCTAACACGATTCTATCATGTCAGGACTATACACATTTGATTTACAAAACATGCTTTGAATACTCATACGATGAAGTTCTTACTTTCATTTATTTCTAACGTACACACTGTTGAAACTTTATTTTTCAACTTGTAAGCTGTTGAAACTTTATTTCTAACGTGCACACTGTTGAAACTTTATTTTTAACTTGTAAACGGCTGAAACTTTATTTCTAACGCACAAAGCGCTTAAACTTTATTTCCATCATACACACTATTGAAACTTTATTTTAATCTGTAAACTGTTGAAACGATATTTTCAATTACAACTAGTAGAATGCTGAGTCTAACTTGCAAACTAGTAAATCCTACGATCGTACTTTACAAACAGATAAAACTTTATTTCTAACGTAGACACTGTTGAAACTTTATTTTTAACTTGTAAACGGTTGAAACTTTATTTCTAACGTGCACACTATTGAAACTTTATTTTTTATTTGTAAACTGGTGAAACTTCATTATATTTCTAACATACGAGCCGATAAAACTTTATTCTTAACTTGTAAACTGGCGAAGCTTCATTTTATTTCCAACATACAAACAGATAAAACTTTATTCTTAACATACGCACTATTGAAACATTAGTTTTAACTTGAAAACTATTGAAACTTTATTTCTAACTTGTTAACGGTTGAAACTTTGTTTTATTTCTAACATACAAACAGATAAAACTTTATTATTAGCTTGTAAACTGATGAACCTTCATTTTATTTCTAACATACAAACAGATAAAACTTTATTCTTAACATACACGCTATTGAAACTTTATTTCTAACGTACACACAATTGAAACTTTATTTTTTAACTTGTAAACTGGTGAAACTTTGTTTTAATTCTAACATACAAGCAGATAAAAATTTATTCTTAACTTGTAAACTGGTGAACCTTCGTTTTTTTTCTAACATATAGACAGATAGAACTTTATTCTTAACATACACACTATTGAAATTTTATTTTTAACTTGTAAACGGCTGAAACTTTATTTCTAACGCGCAAAGCGCTTAAACTTTATTTCCATCATACACACTCTTGAAACTTTATTTTAATCTGAATCTTTTTTTTAACTTGTTAACGGTTGAAACTTTGTTTTATTTCTAACATACAAACAGATAAAACTTTATTCTTAACATACACACTATTGAAACTTTATTTCTAACGTACACACTATTGAAACTTTATTTTTTAACTTGTAAACTGGTGAAACTTTATTTCATTTCTAACATACAAGCAGATAAAATTTATTCTTAACTTGTAAACTGGCGAAACTTCATTTATTTCTAACATATAAACAGATAGAACTTTATTCTCAACATACATACTATTGAAACTTTATTCTTAACTTTTAAACTGGTGAAACTTTATTTCATTTCTAACATACAAACAGATAAAACTTTATTCTTAACTTGTAAACTGATGAACCTTCATTTTATTTGTAACATACAAACAGATAAAACTTTATTCTTAACATACACGCTATTGAAACTTTATTTTTAACGTACACACAATTGAAACTTTATTTTTTAACTTGTAAACTGGTGAAACTTTGTTTTAATTCTAACCTACAAATAGATAAAACTTTATTCTTAACATACACACTATTGAAACTTTATTCTTAACTTTTAAACGGGTGAAACTTTATTTCATTTCTGACATTCAAGCAGATAAAACTTTATTCTTAACTTGTAAACTGATGAACCTTCATTCTTATTTCTAACATATAAACAGATAGAACTTTATTCTTAACGTACACACTGTTGAAACTTTATTTTTAACTTGTAAACGGCTGAAACTTTATTTCTAACGCACAAAGCGCTTAAACTTTATTTCCATCATATACACTATTGAAACTTTATTTTGATCTGAAACTTTATTTTTAACTTGTTAACGGTTGAAACTTTGTTTTATTTCTAACATACAAACAGATAAAACTTTATTATTAGCTTGTAAACTGATGAACCTTCATTTTATTTCTAACATACAAACAGATAAAACTTTATTCTTAACATACACGCTATTGAAACTTTATTTCTAACGTACACACAATTGAAACTTTATTTTTTAACTTGTAAACTGGTGAAACTTTGTTTTAATTCTAACATACAAGCAGATAGAAATTTTTTCCTAACTTGTAAACTGGTGAACCTTCATTTTATTTCTAACATACAAACAGATAAAACTTTATTCTTAACATACGCACTATTGAAACATTAGTTCTAACTTGCAAACTATTGAAACTTTATTTTAACTTGTAAACTGGTGAAACTTTATTTCATTTCTAACATACAAGCAGATAAAAGTTATTCTTAACTTGTAAACTGGTGGAACTTTATTTTATTTCTAACATATAAACAAACAGAACTTTATTCTTAACATACACACTATTGAAACTTTATTTTTAACTTGTAAACTGGTGAAACTTTATTTCATTTCTGACATACAAGCAGATAAAACTTTATTCTTAACTTGTAAACTAGTAAATCCTACAATCTCATTTACAAACAGATAAAACTTTATTTCTAACGTACACACTGTTGAAACTTTATTTTTAATCGACAAACTGTTGAAACTTTATTCTATTTCTATCACACAAACAGCTTAAACTTTATTTTTAACATAAAATTTATTGAAACTTTATTTTGTAATCTGTAAACTATTGAAACTATATCTTTCATTTACAAATAGTAGAACGCTTAGTCTAACTTGCAAACTAGTAAATCCTACAATCTCATTTTACAAACAGATAAAACTTTATTTCTAACGTACACACTGTTGAAACTATATCTTTCATTTACAAATAATAGAACGCTTAGTCTAACTTGCAAACTAGTAAATCTTATTCGTCATCGAATCTAACTGTTTAAATCTTCATCATGGAAATCAATGTTCCACAGTCGTTTGAGAAAGACATGATCGCCCTTTATCTAACCCATTCATTGCATGAAAACAACAACTCTTCTCATAGTAACATTTATTGAATCACTATAACAAGCATGCATTATAAATCAATGGTTTGAAAGAGATAAAATAGATACAGCTGGTAACTATCATACAGCGAGCAATGATAACCATACAGGACTTTGGCAGTGTTGAGGTAAGGAGGAAAGAAGCATTGGTTATGAACGTAGCTACTACAACGAACAGACAAAATAGGAACACATAAATCCTTAAAACGTTTCGTGACTTCATGATAATGTTGATTCACTCTACTATCCCAAGGCGGGAGCAAAATATCATCAATGATTAGATTGGGAAATACTTTCCTCTCCTTACCAGGATTATTACAAAAGATGCGTATAACATTGAAAGCAGCTAACCATCGTTTAAAGTCAATAAGAAGAGCACTCTCACAAGAAAAGCCATAGTCTTGCAAATATTTCAGATTAAGTCCATGAATGTGTTTTCTCGCCCATTGATCAACATTGGGATTACAGTTGGCATGTTGATGATAGACACTAACAATCTGATATGTCCAATTGTTCATAGCAATAGCACTGAGCTCCTGTACAGGTTCACCCTCACAATCCATAAAAATGATGATAGAAGTCTAAAACGGAAATTTACACATCTAAGGAAGCGTTCTATAACATATTGCAAAATGAAGAATTACATCGATGCTTTTCACGACAAAATACACAAATGATATGATGGCAACGAAGAAGTAAAATGTATCTAATAAGACCACGTCTACGACACTCAAAGCACATAAGCGAATTGTCATAGGGTAGAGTTAGGAAAGGACTAGTAATTCTCCTTCTTTGATTTGCGTTTGGAGGTAGCATTCTTCTCCGACTTGCGCTTCGTACCACCCCCGTTAAGGAAGTCAATAATGTCATCTACGTTGGGTGGCTTTGGAATATATAGGATGGATTCAGTGTATATCGAGAGAGAGGCTATTTTGTTATCCTTGTGCTGACCATAATATAGCCCATTCACTTTGAAAATGATATCCCAAAGAGAGAATGTGCGTCCATCACTTGTATGATTCAACGATGGAATGATTCTCACTGTGGAAGGCTTGATTCTCATTAGACAACAATCCTCATTGGAGAATAGAATACATTTAGTAAAGCTGGCACGCTAACGAGTGTGACTGCAGAAACATTTCTTCAACGTTCGCTACGTTTCACAACAACCTGTCAAAGATTTCTTACAAACTTATTTCAACATTTGCATTTAAGCGAACATCTGCTTCACATATTCTACACGAACGGTTAACGCATGTAATATAAAACCCTAAATCCAACCGTACAGGAGCCTAGCCTTGGATTATGAACTTTACAATCCATGCGATTCAATGTCATGGAACTAGCTCTCATACACTCAACGTGTGTGGCAACATCTGGTTTTATAAAACATTCAACGCTGACTATAAGACCTTGTGTGAAACAATCTACACAGCGCAGTAAAACTTTCTAGCGCTGTGATGAACACTGTTTTCATATAACATTCTAAACTCGCAGTCTTACTGCAGTAGAAAACTGCTTTTACTAAACCTGATGAAGCTTATCTAACAGTCATGAAGTTTGAATTTCTAATAGGGAAACATTTGGCAACTGTCTCCAATAAAACTTTCTAACACTGTGAAAGTAAGTTACAAGACAATCTACACTGTGCAGTAAATAAAACCTTCTAAAACTTTCTAGTGCTGTGATGAGTTCGGTCAGTCATATAACGTCAATGATCAAACTTTATTTTCACAAACGTGCGTCGCGGTAAATTATTTGACTACACTAACGCTTACATTTCATGACATGTGTGTTTCATAAAACGTCATGATCAAACTTTTCTAACTATACATCAACCTGTGTTGCAGTAAAACTTACAAACCATGATACACTTTCTAACGACACTCACGAATGCAACTTCAATGATCAGACTTTACTTTCTCAAACGGGTGTCACAGTAAAATTATTTGACTACACTAACTTTGCAAACCATGATGCACTTTCTGACTAGACTTACAAATAAAACGTTGATGATCAAACTTTCTAACTATACATCAACCTGTATTGCAATAAAACTTTTGTACAACATGATAAAGTTTCTGACTAGACTTACGAATACAACGTTGATGATCAAACTTTTCTAACTATACATCAACCTGTGTTGCAGTAAAACTTTTACAAACCATGATACACTTTCTAACGACACTCGCGAATAGTGATGGAGATCGCCAGCATCAAATTCCTCCACCAATTATGGGAATGGTACACCCCTAACTCCCAGCCACGAACTATAGCGGAGTGGGAGTACATCGACAAAGTGAGGCTCGCGGTAGAAGAACGATTGAAGCAAGTGAACTGTTTTTGTGATCTATGTGAAGCCAGACTCTGGGACGATATTGACGATGAAGACCTTTTGAAATACATGCCATAATAAATTTTTATTTCATATTATCTTTGCTTTCATACTGACTTACTTGAATGGGGCTTCAGTGGATGATTTAACCATGTATACTTTTTCATTTGGAAATAGTAGCACACTTAGTTTAACTTGCAATTCTTATAACATTTCATATGGATGATAATGGTAGATGAAATAGTGTTAGATAAAATTAAGATAGCTTACACTTCTGATACAGGGATAGCAATCGACTGCGATCCATGTGTAAAGAGCTTGTTAGACTACGGAAGAGAGAAGTGTGTTATGTTGCGTGTGGCCTTTTGAAATACATGCCATAATAAATTTTTATTTCATATTATCTTTGCTTTCATACTGACTTACTTGAATGGGGCTTCAGTGGATGATTTAACCATGTATACTTTTTCATTTGGAAATAGTAGCACACTTAGTTTAACTTGCAATTCTTATAACATTTCATATGGATGATAATGGTAGATGAAATAGTGTTAAATAAAATTAAGATAGCTTACACTTCTGATACAGGGATAGCAATCGACTGCGATCCATGTGTAAAGAGCTTGTTAGACTACGGAAGAGAGAAGTGTGTTATGTTGCGTGTGGCGCGTGAGTGTCCTCCCATTTCATTCCATTCATCAATTCATCTCATTGATAGAGACAGGTAGAACTCATGGTTCTCATAACGTATGCAATGGAAAGTTTTAGGCAACCTTCGACAGTTGGCTAAATGTCGCCCTGGCGCGAATGCATACTACGTTGAGACAGAGGCAATCACTTGCAAACATGACGCAGAGAGGTTTAACAAGATTGACCATTGCCGAATGTCCCTTGCGGTATGCATAGCTACGGGTTTCACCGCCGCCCTTTACAGGAACGCCCGTCGAAAGGAAGTATTACACCGAACTTCATTTGCAACGTTCAAGTTGACTGATAGCAGATTCAACTTAATGATAGTATTCGCCAGTCCGAAGACTGCCCAGGGCAAACCGCGAGGAGGTTCTATCATGTCTTGCCCCATGGTGGCCCTTAAGAGAGCCGATGGTTCGTTCTCGGGAGTAACGTCATCTTACACCCTACCAATTCTGCTGAGAGAGTCTTTGACTCTCTCCTTGATAGCAGTGTCGACTTCAATGCTAGTTGGTATGTGAGTGGAGGGTGGAATGTAGCGCCATTCCGTTGGATTGACAACAGTTGCTGTCATCGGATTGCCAATCCGAGCAAGATTGTTGTGGACTCTGTCTTGCTCCTCTAGCCTGACAAACTCCTCAAATAAATTTCGCGGCCTTAACTGCGGTCCGCGAGGAGAGTTGACTGCAGCGTTCGGTGTCTCCATGATTGAAATGAAATGAAATGAGAGGTAGTGGTTTATATACCCTCTAACACGACGCAACGTTCAAGTTGACTGATAGCAGATTCAACTTAATGATAGTATTCGCCAGTCCGAAGACTGCCCAGGGCAAACCGCGTGGAGGCTCTATCATGTCTTGTCCCATAGTGGACGATTATACGGTAGTGTGTTAGTAGATTTCAATCACTGAAAAAGGAAGATGAGAATCATTTCATTTGTCTCATCAACGTTTATCATGGGAGCAATCATTGAAGGGGCATCTAATGAATTACATTTCACTCTACTCCATATCATAAAGACTAACCTTTGTCGAATGGCTGAAGTACTCTGACCTGGCGAGAGAAAGCGTCACGTTGAGTATGAAGTCGAATGCCCAACATGAGCAACGGCTCAGAGGTTTCGGTCTAACAAACGACGAACAACCCGTGCAACACAATCCCTCTACGGCAGTACCCGCCGTCCCGAAGGAACGCTCGAGCAAAGGAGGTATTACAGCGATGATGTGCTTTATGAGCAGAAGTGAATCTCTTGATAGCAAGAGACTATTCAACTAGATAGCAACTCAAAACAACCTGATAGCAGGACAAATGTATAGTCAGTAATTTACACTAAGTGAAGAATGATAGATTTGAGTGTAGTGAGTGGCACTCGATCCCGTCGACAGCCCGAAGGCCTTGTACTGATCACTAGGGAAGTGAGAGATCTTCCCCGATACCCGCTATTTACAGCTTAAGACATCATTGTCACTGCCCCGAAGTGGTAACAGCAACGCCGAGTCAAAGGTAGTGAACAGTAGCTGGGATCTAACCCCTCAAAGCTGCCTTAGTCTTAGTTAAATTTGAAATCTGATAGCAGATTTGAACTCAGCATACTTGAAAACCTTGAGGAAACATCCCAAGTTATTGCTTTGATCAGCTTGATAGCAAGCCGTAGAGAGCTTGATTCACCAGCGTTTTGCAATGGAGATGTTTAGAGGCCACCCATGACAAGATAGCTAAGACTCAACCGATTGGCGTTCAAAGTGCTACGTTGAGAGCTGTGTCAAATGCCCAACATGAGACATGAGTTGTCCCAGCGGTTACGGTCTCAAATATGACACATTCCCTTGCCACACTTATCACTACGGCATCGTCCGCCGTCCCGAAGGAACACCCTGTCAGTGGAATATTACAGCAAAACTCTCCGTGTCTTGCTCGCTTTCAGTGAAAAGCCGCTTATACCATGAGAAGACTGGCTCAGACATCATTAAAAATGCTTTCATTGACTTCAGCAGGGTCGAAAACCCCAGAAAACCTCCAAAACTAGTGAATTTAAATTTTTCAACTTTTTAGCACTACTTATGAAATTTTATAAGTAGTCCATCACTTAGGGCAGGTCAATAGCGACCGAACCTTTTTTGAATCAAGTCAAACGGACTTGTAGAAGCAAAGTTACAAGCCTTTAAAGTTTTGGAGTCTTTTATGGCCTGGAGACGAAGGCCATCTCCTGGCGAACCTCTAAGTCTGACGCCTTAACTGATATCAGCAATGAAATTTTCTAAGTCGGTTTCTTACAGAAACTCGGAATTTGGAATGTCCGCAGCTATCATCGGAGCTCAGAGAGACGACCTACCTCTGACAATCGTTCTCCTCTAAATGACAAGTCTCTGTCGGTTCCCAGCTTATATAGTGTGTGGCGATCAGCTGATGACGTAATACCCATCATCCAAACACTAAAAACCCGTCTATCTCCGGTTCTAGTGCTCCGATTGAGCTGGAAATACACCATTGCCATGTAGAATTTGACGCTGAATCCGAATCTGGCCTCCGTTTTCCCATCCGATGCTTCGTTTTGACTCTACAGTAGGCAGCCATCGCAAAAATTCTAACTCGTTTTTTCGAAAAATGTTGAAAATTTTTCTCTCCGATTGACTTCAAAATCTCCGATTGACTTGAAACTTACCATGCTGATAGAGAATTTGACGCTGATTCCAAATCTGAAATCCGTTTTCCAATCCGATGCTTCGTTTTGAAGCTACAGCCCAAAACGTCCCAAATTCTAACTCTGTCGTTTTTCGCCAATCTCCCAAAATCTTAAATGGCGTCTCACATCTAAACGAAGACAGATAGGAACAAGCCGATTCTTTCAGTGAATTTGTCTCACTCTTAGCTTTCAAACGAGCTATGGCACGACTAAATCCGTCCACTGGAAGCCAAGATCGAAGCAAGCTCTCCCGAGGGGGGGGGGAGGTCAGTGAAATTTTTCTCTCCGATTGCGTTCAAATTCACCATATCGATAGAGAATTTCACGCTGATTCCAAATCTGAAATCCGTTTTCCAATCCGATGCTTCGTTTTGAAGCTACAGCCCAAAACGTCCCAAATTCTAACTCTGTCGTTTTTCGCCAATCTCCCAAAATCTTAAATGGCGTCTCACATCTAAACGAAGACAGATAGGAACAAGCCGATTCTTTCAGTGAATTTGTCTCACTCTTAGCTTTCAAACGAGCTATGGCACGACAAAATCCGTCCACTGGAAGCCAAAATCGAAGCGAGCTGTCCAGAGGGGGGGACGTCAGCGAAAATTTTTCTCTCCGATTGACTTGAAACTCACCATACAGATAGAGAATTTCACGCTGATTCCAAATCTGAAATCCGTTTTCCCATCCGATGCTTCGTTTTGAAGCTAGAGCCCAAAACGTCCCAAATTCTAGTCTGTCGTTTTTTGCCAATGTCCCAAAATCTTAAATGGCGTCTCACATCTAAACGAAGACAGATAGGAACAAGCCGATTCTTTCAGTGAATTGGTCTCACTCTTAGCTTTCAAACGAGCTATGGCACGACTAAATCCGTCCACTGGAAGCCAAAATCGAAGCGAGCTGTCCAGAGGGGAGGGACGTCAGCGAAAATTTTTCTCTCCGATTGACTTGAAACTCACCATACAGATAGAGAATTTCACGCTGATTCCAAATCTGAAATCCGTTTTCCAATCCGATGCTTCGTTTTGAAGCTACAGCCCAAAACGTCACAAATTCTAACTCTGTCGTTTTTCGCCAATGTCCCAAAATCTTAAATGGCGTCTCACATCTAAACGAAGACAGATAGGAACAAGCCGATTCTTTCAGTGAATTTGTCTCACTCTTAGCTTTCAAACGAGCTATGGCACGACAAAATCCGTCCACTGGAAGCCAAAATCGAAGCAAGCTGTCCAGAGGGGGGGGGGAGTCAGCGAAAATTTTTCAATCCGATGGCGTTCAAATTCACCATACCGATGCAGAATTTCACGCTGAATCCGAATCTGGCCTCCGTTTTCTCATCCGATGCTTCGTTTGGGCGCTACACACCAAAACGTGCCAAATTTTAACTCTGCCAAAATTTTGAAGAAACATTTTTTCTCGCCGATTGACTTCAAATTCATCATACCGATGTGGAATTTTACGCTGATCACGAATCCACCACGCCAACCTAGACGGTCGCCCACGTCAACCTAGACGGTCGCCCACGTCAACCTAGGCGGTCGGCCACGTCAACCCATACGAGACCAACACATCCGAGTCTCACACTGTCGTTTTCGAGGGGGAGGGGGAGGGGGGGAGTCAGCGAACATGTTGTGAACGTGAACCAACCTGGCCGGCACACCACGACAGACCACAACCTCTGTCGTTCCAGGGGGGGAGGGGGAGGGGGAGTGGGCGCGCCGGTCGGCTGTTTGTCACTTTCTTACTACTCTAGTACCTCGCAAGATTATGTGACCCAAACTTGTCAATTCGTGTTTTATGATTTTGTACGAGAGAGGAATTTCACGTGATTCCCAGTCGTTTGTCCTAATGGCTTCGCGCACAATCTTTAATTCTTCATCAAACTCGGATGACCTTTCAATATCTCTGGCAGACAATCCAACTGGAACAGAAGCCTCAGTGAGAAAGCGAACAATACCCTCAGTTTTGTCTTGACAATTAACATCAGTGAACGAAAGGCGAGACAAAGGATCCGCTATATTCAGACGACCTGGGACATGTTCGACTGTAAAGTCATAGCATTGCAAACGGAGAACCCAACGTTCGATCCGTGCAGAAGGTTTAGATCTTCTTGAATATAGATACAACAGTGGTCTGTGGTCCGTTTTCAAGCGGAATCGACATCCAAATAAGTAGGTGTGAAAGTATTCGCATGCCCAAATGATACCCAGAGCCTCTTTTTCAGTCGTGGAATATTTCTTCTCAATTTTCGTCAACCCTCTGCTGGCGAAAGCAATCGGTCTCAAGGAAGAACCATCTTCACACTCTTGCAAAAGAACACCACCGAGACCTACATCACTGGCGTCTGTCATCAAAACAGAAGGCAAGTTGACATCAAAGGCGAATAATTTGGTACCTTTCTCAATTTCTTTCTTAATCGCTTCGAATGCTGCTATCTGATCAGGTCCCCACAAAAATTTGTGTTCATTTCTCGTGAGCTGTCTAAGTGGCTCTGACATGGTTGCCAGATGTGGAATAAACTTTCCACAGTAGCTTACGAGACCAAGGAAGGATCTTAGCTCACTGACGTCTGTGGGTGGACGCGTGTTAACGATCGCCGAAACCTTGTCTTTCGTGGCAGTCATACCGCTTCCGGAAATTCTATGACCAAGAAAATCAATGGAATCCTGCATGAAGCAACACTTCTTCTCATTCAAAGTTAGACCGCTCTCTTGGATTGTCTTCAAAACTTTACGGAGTCGCTGGTTATGCTCGTGCTCGTCTTTCCCAAAAACAATGATGTCATCCATGTAACTGATTGCACCTTCACATTCTGCGAGAGTTTGACTAATAACATTATGGTATATCTCAGGTGCTGCATTGATGCCGAACATCAGGCGCTTTCTCCCTCATCGAAAAAGGAATCGGTCTCACTTTCTGAGTGACTGGAGTAACATTCTCGTCAAGGGTAAGCCTTAACTGGTACTCTCGAAGCTTTCCTAGGCCTGAAAAAACGTGCTTGAACTCGTCCTGGACACACGTCCTGCTGTCAATTGCATTGACGTTCATCTCAATCAATTTCAAATCTATGGCAGTTTGCTTGCTCATAATGGGATCACCTTCACCGTCAAAGACAACAAATTCTCTGGTGCATGAATGACCAGATGGCACTTTTATCTCAGTCAGAAATTTGCCATAAACATCGAAACCTTTTTTATGACCATACGAGTAGAGTTTTTCCTGAACAGGCCAAGACTTACACTGGACATTTGCGGACTTCAACTTTTCCCATGTGTTTCTGTCCACAACATTAACATTGCTACCAGTATCAATTACCAATTTCAAAGACTGACCCCCAACAACTGCCTCAATGGATTCATGTGGAGAATTCAGTGAAAATGCATAGTTGCCATAACCGATGATGGCTTCAGATTCGGAAGCATCGGGGAAAGAAGACAGAGTATTCACCTGTTTGTTGCTCCTGCAACAAACTGCATAGTGGCCTTTAGACTTGCATGTCAAACATGTGGCTGTCCTAGCAGGGCAATTACGGTCATTTGCAAGATGATTCGTGTTATTGCAGCGAAAACAACGACGCTGATTAGATGCAGATGCAGGCATATTAGACGCACCAAGCGCATCGCCTTGCGAATTGGATCTGTGCTGAGGTTTGGAAAAATTCTGCGGCTTGTGCTGAGTTCTGTGATTTTGTGGATTAGAAAAATTTCCACGGTTCTCTGGCTTGAAACAATTTCTGTGAGGTCGACCTCCATTCCTAGGTGGACCAGACTTAATTCTGTTGACATGGGAAGATCTGTCATCGAAATTCCTAGCTTGGTATCTTGACACCTCAAATGCGCGACAGGAGCTAATGACTTCATCGAGAGATTGTCGGTCACCTTTTTCTAGGATGCGCTCACGCAGAACTTGAGAACGCAATCCTTCAACTAGCTGATCAAGGATAGCTTCATCTGGATAATCATACTCGCAAAGTGCAACCTGTTGCCGAATTCTGGTTACAAATTGGTCAATCGAATCGTCGTCTTGGCGCAATCTGCGAAACAGATGTCGCTCGTACGTTCTATTGGATTTTGGAGCAAAGTAAGTAGTCAGACTATGAACGCAGCAATTAAATGGATCTCCGTCCGCTTTCTCCTTATCCTCTAGCGTAACATAGATGTCCTGCACATCAGTACCCGCTAAATGCAGTAAAAGAGCTTTTTTCCTTTTAGATTCTGTAATTGCACGGCCTTCAATCATATATAGGAAACTCCTAATATACTTCTTCCAGGCAGAACTTACGTTATCTGCCTTCACGTCAAAACTCGGAACGCCCAGACTGTCGAAACTCATTTCAAGAAAAAAAAATGGCTTAACCAAAATAGACACCTAACCAAAACAATGCATGAAATATGGACAAAACAGCTTTATTAATCCTCGTCGCCAATGTAATGTATTGGTTCGGCAGCCTAGAAATACATGGGCGTTCGGGAGATATGAAAAACAAGCGTGTTTCCAGTTACACGTTCACGAAAGTAGTATATATTGTCTTCAAACAGTCACAACACTAAAACACAAGCAATGTGTTTAAACATTTAATCGAATGCATTAAATGCAAAAGTCATAGACATCACAATGGGGACGAAGACCGCCGCTTACAATTTTGTGAAGAAATGAGGAGAAAATCGAGAGAAGATCCTGCTTTCCTCCGAAAGCTAACATTTTCGGACGAGTGTGTCATGTCGTTGACAGGCAACATCAACAAGCACAATGTGCACTTCTGGACTACGACGAACCCGAATATTAGAATGACCAACCCAGGCAAGACTCCTAGCCTCACCGTGTGGGCCTGTATAGGCTATTCCGGACTTCTTCTCTACGATATCAGTTCAGAAACCATGAATGGAAAGAGATATTCTGATCTTCTGTTGAACCAAGTCGTTCCAATTATTTCTCTCGTGGCACTGGAAGAACCCTTCTGTTCCAGCAAGACGGAGCGCCTCCCCATTACTCTCTTTCAGCGCGTCAAATTCTAGAGACTCATTTGTCCAATCGCTGGATCGGCAGGAGAGGACCTATTGAATGGCCAGCAAGATCGCCGGACTTGACACCCTGCGACTTTTGGTTCTGGAGTCACCTGCGGCAATTGGTTTATCTTCCAGGTTTTATTTACAGGAACATTCAGGACTTGCGGGAAGAGATTGAGCGACAAATGAACAACATTGCTCTCTCTCTCTCTTACTACCGTGATTCGTTGAGGAATTTTCAGAAACGTTTTCTGAAGTGCATTGAGCATGACGGTGAGCTATTTGAAGAATAAAAATGTCAATGAGTACATGGAATGTTTAGTTTTTATTTCTAGATGGGTTTGTTCAAAGAAAAATGAAAATTGTTGCGTGTGTAGAAGAAGTCATATCAGTTCATTTCAATCGTTTATTGAACATAGGAATTGTAAACGGACAGAAAGCTATAATTCTTGACGTCAGGCGTAGCTGGCCTGAGCAGCGAAAGTGAAAGTTCTTTTTCCAGACATCGACATCGCGCACACGATGACGTCGATCCAATAATAGCAGAATCACAGTCATCGGGGAATGACGTTGGAGTGAGTCAGCCACTCACCGCTGAATGAAACGCATGGATTAGATATACAGACATCACAGATTATATTACAACACGCCCCCTTAATCTGTGTATAATAACAGAATATATATACATGCATAGATGCTTTGAGAAATAGTACAGATGACGTAAACAGTAAAGCAATGGGGGTTAAATGTGTACGTAGTATCATATTCAATACCATTTAATCAGTCAGAAAAATAAGATCACAAAATCGTTTGAACTTGGATCTGCCTAGCGGCTTGGTCAGAGCGTCAGCTGGATTACTATCAGAATTAATATGATACAAAGAGCATGTGTTCTGTCTGATGTAGTTACGGATGAAATGATAGCGGATGTCAATGTGTTTTGTGCGCTGGTGGTTTATCGGATTTTCGGATAAGGCAATAGCTCCGCGATTGTCGCAGAAAATTTTGGTTTCTTCAGTTTGTAGGTCAAAATCAACTAGCAGTCGTCTGAGATAGATTTCTTCTTTGATTGTCTCCGCGAGAGAGATGTATTCAGCTTCCGTCGAGGATAAAGCAACTGTTGGTTGTCGTTTTGTTTTCCAGCTTATTGGGCCGGTTATTTTGAATACATAGCCTGAGGTTGACTTTCGGTCATCAGTATTAGATCCCCAATCTGAATCTGTGTAGCCAGTCAATGTACATGTTTCGGATTTTGTGTAACAAAGATTGAAATCTTTCGTACCTTTTAGATAACGTAGAACGTACTTGGCTGCTTTGACATGTTCTTGTCCAGGGTTGTTGAGATGCTGAGAAAGTTTGTTGACAATCCAGGCTATGTCTGGCCTAGTTCCCAGCATCAGGTAGAGTAGACTGCCAACCAGGCCTCTATAGTCGAATTCAGTTGTCTCTTCATTTTGTGATGCATGTAACTTTATACCTTCAATTGCAGGGGTCGGAGTAGTGTTGCATTCACTCATATTGAACTTAGTCAAGACTTTGTCGATGTAAGCAGATTGATTGATCATGTAGGTATGGTCTTCTCGTGTGAATTTCATTCCTAGGAACCAATTTAGTTTGCCACGATCATCCATCTTGAACTTGCCTTCCAAGTTATGCTTGACTTGATCAATTTCGTTTTGCTCATTTGAAGCGATAAGGATATCGTCTACCCATATGAGAATGTAAGTTATTTTATTGTTGTTTGACTTTGTGAATAGACACGAATCATTTTCAGATTGTTTGAAACCACATGTATTCAAGTAGTTATCAGTTCGTGCCAATTTCTACCGCTTTGTTTCAGTCCATAAATAGATTTTTGTAGATGACAAGTGAGTTTTTGACCATCAATGAATTTTTCGTATCCATCTGGCATTTCAAGGTATATGTCAGTTTCTATCGGCGCATGTAAGAATGCAGACTTCACATCTAATTGATGAATTTTCATATCCTTTTGCATGGCTGTTTGTAGAAGCAAGCGAATCGATGTGAGACGAGTTGTAGGGCAGTATGTTTCGCTAAATTCTAACCCAGGGACTTGTGAACACCCTTTTGCCACATATCTTGCCTTGTACTTCTCAATTTCTCCTTTTTCGTCACATTTCGTTGTAAATACCCATTTTCCTTTGATTTCCTTTCTTCCTGGGGGTAGTTGTTCGACTTTCCATGTAGCGTTCTCTTCGAGAGATGCAATTTCGCTATCCATGGCTTCCTTCCAGTGTTGCGAATCACGGGACTTGATAGCTTGAGTGTATGTTTCAGGGTTCTCATATACCGTTCTCAATGCGTGTACGATGACTTCATTCAAACTTTCATAGATGTATCTATCTGGTTCCTTTTTTGTTCGTGGAGGTCGAGAATGTAGGTTCAGTTCGAACGTGTCTTCATCTGCATGTGTTGTATTTTCAGGTAAACTGATGTCATCATCGTCAATTAATGTAGGCATGTGTACAGGCTCGGAGGTTTCTGTGGATTGGATTTCGAGTGTTGGCTGCGTAGGAAATTTGACATTTCTTGATGTAGCTATTTTGTTTGATGATTCAACAAGTACATAGTTTGCATGATTCAAAGGATTGATACCTAGAAATCTGCCTGGTATTCTTCTTGAGTCGAATTTTCCTTTCTGTGTTTCATCAAGTACTGTACAGTGTTGTCCAAAAACGCGGATGTCCTGCAGACTTGGCTTTTTGCCTGTAACGATTTCGTAAGGCGTTTTATCAGTGTTTCGACATAGAATTCGATTTCTGACGTATTGTGCATATTTCATGGCGTAAGTCCAATATTGTTTTGGAACATTTGCATCATTTAGCATACATCTAGAGGAATTTGTAAGTGTTCTCCATTGTCGCTCAGCTTGTCCATTTTGAAACGGAGAATGAGGAGCGGATGTTGTGTTTGATTCCTCTGTCGAGCAAGATATCTCTAAATTGATGTGATAAGAATTCACCACCATTGTCGGTGTGTACTTGTTTCACATTCCCATGTGGGGAGACATCAGCTAGGAATTGCCTTAAAGCAATATGTGCTGCGTCTTTGCTTTTGAGGAAGTACACGAATCCTAATCCTGAGTATTGATCAATGAAGTTGATAGTGTATTTGAATCCTTCGCTAGACGTAGGCGTGATAGAACCACTCAAGTCGCTACTAACTTTCTCGAAGGGTTTGACAGCTTTCGATGTGGTCGATTTAGGAATGTTGTTCCTGTTTTGCTTATTTGTAAAGCATGTGTCGCAATGCTGTTTCGTAGGATCAATTATCTCCATATCAGTAGTGGCTCTTGGCAACTTTAGAACGTCTTCAAAGTTCGCATGTCCTAATGCACGATGCCAATGATTTAACGTTCTTGCCACTTTGCTTGTGGTGGTTTGAACTGTTTTGAAGTAATACAGTCTATTTTCTTGAATAATTGGGAATTCGATTCCATTCGGTGTATAGAGAGTTGACGAATCGGGCGTTTAATCCGACCTCCTGAGGCAGTAGCCTTCTGTACGGAAAATAGACTAGACGGAAATGCAGGGGCATACAAAGATTCTTTCAATGCAAGTTTGTGAATGTTGCCTGCTGAATCTGTTATTTCAATCAATGCTGTACCTTTGCCGTCTATTAATTGGTTTGTGCGTTGACCATCAGCTAGTTCAACAAAGTGATTCGTACTGTCGAAGTTTGGATCAAGATCAATAAATAGGTCCTTGTTATTTAACAGATGTGCTGTTGCCAGGGAATGACGCGGTTAATCTTATAAATTAACCGGTTAACCGGTTAAGAAATAATTAACCGTGGTTAATTAACCGGTTAATCGGTTAAGAAAAAATTAACCGTGGTTAATAAACCTATTAAAAATTGTAACTAAAAATGCAAGCTATTTCATTGACACTTTCACAAGATTTTATAGGCACGTTTTCTTATTGCTAGTAGGCCCTATAGAGCAAGAAATCCGCAGGTCTAAATTATTACCCACAGAAATTGCTTCAGACAAGACATAGCCTATGTAAGATAATCAAGTTGCACAATATAGTATTCAGTATCTTATCACTGTAGTTTGTTGGTACTATTTCTTCTCTGCTCTATACTACATCACTCGCACAAAAAAACAAGTTTCGGTCAATATCTATAAATTCTGATGAATAAAACTACGTCATCGAATAAAAAGGAATTACACATGCCGCATGGTATCTACCATATACTGATTTCCATGTAAGTTCGGTGAATAATTTCAACAATGAGTTAAGAATTGTAGTGTAAAAATAATATGGCACTTGCGGTTTTCTTTTGAAGACGCATTCGTTTCTTGTCAAAGATATTACCAAACGCTGAAAACAAACGTTCACTGCTTGCAGATGTAGCTTGAACGGTAAGATACTGCTTGGCAAGTTTTTGAAGTTTTGGAAAAGATAACCCATGTATTTTCCACCATTCCAATGGATCAACATCTAGGTCAGTAACGCACATCTCGTAATTCTGCATTTCTTGCAAATTTGTCTGTTTGACATTTATTAAAGGAGTACTTTCCAAAAGCAAATATAATCGACTTCGTTTCTCACATGCTTTAGTTGGCGGGCACTTCAGTTCGGAGGAATCCGCTTGTTCCCAAATGCTTAGTTTTACTTTCTTCTTCATATCTTGAGGCAAGAAGTCGAGTGATTTAAATCGAGGATCCAGAAATGTTGCTCGAATGTGAAGAGACATATCAGTGAGAAATTCATTATCGTCCATAGAAAACCGGAAGGATAGATTCGTGACAAGTGGACGTCGGTTACATGCTTAATTCTTACTATAAAATATTGATTTAACATCCTCTTTGAACATTTTTTAACCGCGGTTAACCGGTTAAAGACTTTTTAACCGGTTAAGAGTTTTCTAACCGGTTAACCGGTTAACCGGTTAACCGGTTAACCGCGTCATTCCCTGGCTGTTGCTCCGCAGTCAATTAGAATTCTGTTGGTTCTACCAATGTTTCTGGTCAATGACATGGCATTTTCAGATTGAGCCGTAGGCATGTTGGATATACTGCAAGCGAACGTGTACGTATTTGTCAAATTGGCTTCTGTGACATTTTGCTGGTCACGCTTTTTCTTAAAGCATACGGATTCAACATGTCTTTTGCCCTTACAGTATGAACAGGATAGGTTTTCTTTTGATCTACAGGATTTGCTGTTATGGCCTTTCTTACCGCAAGCTAGGCAAATAACGTTTTTGTGGTTAGCGGTATGCTCGGGTCTTCTATCTTGGCTGTAATTGTTTTGTCTAGGCCGGTATATTGTTTTCATAACTTGATCCTTTTCTTGACGCAAGTTTTGTGAGTTTGTGAAATTGATGAGACTAGCTTTGAGTTCTGTGAGTGTTTTGATAGTATCAGTCTGGTTGTGTACTATGACGAAAGTGTTGTAACTTTTATTAAGCCCTTTTAATATCATAGCTATGACTAGGTTATCGCTGACACTCTCACCTGTTGCGCGTAGGCTGGAAATAGCTGTCTGAGAACGGATGAGGTAGTCCGTAATGTCCTCATGATCCTCCATTTGAAGAGTTGTTAGTTCTGTGTACAGAGAGATGATTCGGGATTTCTCACACGATTGATGTCTACTCTGTAGAATCTGTAGAGCTTTGTTTCCATCGTTGGGAGCGTCGTTAATTAATAGATGTAAGGATTTGTCATCCAGTACCTGTACCAGTTCCGCGTACACCGATCGATTCGGTTTGTCGGTAGGTCCGGGGGATGTCTTTGCTGTAGCAACATCGTAGAAATTACTGTCTTTCGTGTAAAGATATGACAGGAACTTTGTCTCCCACAGTTTGTAGTTCACGGAGTCGCCGTCGAAGAATAGATGAGGGTGTCGTAGTACGTTGCGCGTAGCAGTGCTTGAAACAGGCGGCCTGGGCCCATAACCTGTTGCGTGTGTAGAAGTCATATCAGTTCATTTCAATCGTTTATTGAACATAGGAATTGTAAACGGACAGAAAGCTATAATATTCTTGACGTCAGGCGTAGCTGGCCTGAGCAGCGAAAGTGAAAGTTCTTTTTCCAGACATCGACATCGCGCACACGATGACGTCGATCCAATAATAGCAGAATCACAGTCATCGGGGAATGACGTTGGAGTGAGTCAGCCACTCACCGCTGAATGAAACGCATGGATTAGATATACAGACATCACAGATTATATTACAACAAAAATAAAGTAAAACAATTCACCATACAATAACTAAATATAAAGTTATCAAAAATCCGCAAAGACTTTTCTCGCACCCTGTACATCGAGCGCCCTTTGTCAACATTTAATAGAAAAGCATAATGGCGCTGGCGACATCGGGACTTTTCAGGTCGGTCTCATTAGCAAACTGACCAACACACGAGATACAACAATAACAGAAGCCAAAGCAATCGCACTAAGCCAGCAATCAATAGGAAACATGAATTACCTTTTTACAATATAACTTCACAGTTCAACATCCAATCATGCATGCAACACAGTGCTTGATATGATTCACTCTTATATAAACGCTTCACAAAGGAGGCATCTGTGCCATCCAAACATCGACCGTTGAAGGCGCTGGACGCCGAAGGCCTGTCTGCCATATCCTACTTTTAACTTGATTATATTGGCCTTAACTAAAAAGGGGAGTTTTAATTACTCTTGCTAACCAACAAGGTTGTTCATGCTATGGACAGGGCTGAGAAATATTTAAGATTAACGCGTGTCTAAATGATCTACCAAAAATTCACAAATTTCTTGGAGTCTAGGCTAAGTTAAGATCATCAAATTGAATTTTGGGATGCCTATAAATGTCTAGGTACAGATAATCAATCTGACTTTTGCAACCTGTCACATCTATTAAGACCTTCCGCAAATTATTATTTCAGAACATATATTTGGGTGAATTAGTCAAATCATCACTGAAAATCTGTGAATAGCGGTGCTACTGCTACAATTATTGATAATTGTAAATGTCACATCACATTCTTTCTTCTAGGCGGCTTGAGATAGTAGTCATTGCATTATTCAAGTAGCACTCAGATGCAGCCAAATACAAACCGGTGTGTATTTCAGCAAAAAACAAGTTAAGTTGCTTAGAAAAATTAATATTTTTTTCACTTCTACGGTTAATTGACAAAATAGAACGATAACTCATGGAATTAACGGTCGCTATCCCATTTACCGTTGCAATTTTAACGGGCGCAATCATGTGAGAACAGCTTTAAAACACGTGGGTAATCATTTTAAAAATGAATTAAAGCTGCTCGATGTCCCGAACAATTCGTGCCCACGTTGGGATAGGCGGTTTCAACACGATGACCCTTCTAGCCTTTATATAGTATCTGATTTCTAAGTTTTAGTTAATGAACAGCCCCAATGTGTTTTAACATAATATATTTACTCTGTACAATGAAGGATGCTGATTTAAATTATTTTTTCACAATTACATGCCCAGATGCAATAAGGGGTATAGATAAAATCCGAACAACAAAGCTATTCCGAACAATAAAAATCTCATTGAAAATGGAAACATATTGAGCCGAACATTTCATATTTGAGTAGAAAGTAGTTAGTTTTATCTGCTCGTGAACTTAAATCAGCAAGAAAGTCATAAAGTCATATTCCAAACAAATCCGAACACCTCCGAACAAGCCCGAACAACCAAAGGTTAAAATCCGAACATCTATAATACTACCGAACAAAGAGTATGCGGTTTCAAACGCAAGAGGTTTCCTATTCTACGCAATAATGTTACATCGGCACTGCTTTCCTGCTATGTTTCCCCTCCGAACAACAAATATGACCTAAAGTAGAATCTAATTTTACTCCTAAAAACTAATTCATCCGTGAAAAATGACCCGAACAATTAGTCAACTCAATTGGCTCCGAACAACTCGAAGACACAATCATTCCCCTCCGAACAACTCTTTCAACCCTGACAAATGATCCGAACAACACTCCAGTCCACTCAATTGGCTCCCAACAGCTTGAAGAAGCAATCTTACTGCTCCGAACAACTCCTTCAACACTGAAATTGACCCGAACAACACTCTAGTCCACTTATTTGGCTCCGAACAACTCGAAGAAGCAATCATTCCCCTCCGAACAACTCCTTCAACCCTGAAAAATGATCCGAACAACACTCTAGTCCACTCAATTGGCTCCGAACAACTCGAAGATGCAATCATTCCCCTCCGAACTACTCCTTCAACCCTGAAAAATGATCCGAACAACACTCTAGTCCACTTATTTAGCTCCGAACAACCCGAAGATGCAATCATTCCCCTCCGAACAACTCCTTCAACACTGAAAAGTGACCCGAACAATACTCTAGTCCACTTATTTAGCTCCGAACAACTCGAAGATGCAATGGGTAAATCCAGATTAGATTACACTTTTTTTGTCGCAAGGGGTTTGAGTATTAGAATTTTAAAATTTTGCCCTAAAAATGTCTGTGACATCATAAGAAACTAAATTGGCATAGTGACAACCACAAGAAGTTCATGTGGCCATATACATCAGACTCGAAGAAAAAATGAAGCGTCCCTCAAGTTACACCAGGCGTCCCTCAAGTTACAATTGACGTCCCTCAAGTTACAATGTTCAATTTATTTTGCTCAGGTACCTTATTTTCGTAGAAGCTTAATCAAGATAACATCAACAGTTATTTACATAGAAGGTTGCAGTTCTAGCACTTATTTCTGTTTGGACGTCAGCCCACTAAATGCATAATGGTGATTTTTCAAATTTATCTGAGTTATCTGGAGCAAAATTTATCTGAGTAACATTTTTGGAATTTGTGTTTACCTTGAAGGCAGTAATTGCTCTGCTCAGTGTTTCCTGTGATTTAGTGTTTACTTCTTTGTAGAACTTTAGAACTATGATACCCAAATGGGTTCTATCTTTTTTAAATGGCCAGCATAAAAAATACAGCTTTATGGGCACTGCATGATTTGCATTTATTCACGGGCCTATCGCAGGACTACAAGTTTTTTTGATGAAAAATAAAGCAGCGATCCTGTATTCACTCGCGAATATCAATGTCAGTGCCACTTTTATCCCTCTTCTATCAATAGTTGGATCATCTAACTTTCTCACAATTTCCCAGGGAGATATCACGGAACAATCAGTTACAAGAGAATCGACGAATTCATTAAATCGTCCTCTAAACGTGTATTGCTTCAAAAAACGAACACGAAAATCCCCATTCTCAAATCTGCTGGTAATCTGAGCTACGAAATGTTTTTTCCTGTTGTCACCCGTTTCGAGACCAACAAGTATCCAATCATCGGAGTTGAGTGGACTGCAACCACAGGAGATGAGCTTGTGGACAATTCAGGACACGTTGTGAGATCACTTTCATTTGTTTTGTCAAACGTGTCAAGTCCACCACTGCTGCAATTATTTGCGTAATTAAATGTCCTTGGATTGAAGCAACCACAAGAGGATTTGCAGTGGCAAGCCAAGTCTCTAATAAGATATCCATTTTGAGCCGACCATTTTAGGTAATGACATTTCGAAATACCTGAAATTTTGAATTTCATGCTTATGACATCGAAAAGCGTTTTTGAAAGCATGAAAATATAGGCAGGCCTAAAGAAGCAATTTCTAGCGTGACACACGGGGAAAATAAAAATGACGTGTATAGGCCTATAACCTATCTCGTGATGCATTCATGATGTCAAAATAATGAATAAAAATTCTAGGCCCTAGATCAAATGTGATTTTATGCATAAAATCTACCAAGCTCTCAATTTTTCTTCTTTATATCAAGTTCAAGCAATTATCATTATGAGACCTCTACAGCAGAATGATTTTTTCAATAGGCCTGGTCAATGTTTGCAGTCAGAAGCTATAGGAAGAGGCTTGATAATGTAGCTTTATACCTACTGAATGAGCAAGACTAGAAGGCAACAACAGTTCATTTCTATTCATGTCGCTCTTCGTAGATAGGTTACATGTAGGCCACGGTCGGTAAAAATGCAGCAAGTCCTGCAGTTGAATTTTGATCGTCAATCATCAGAGTAAGCATTCATATCTACACAAAAACTGACATGATAAAATATAAAATAACTCACCCTTCATGTCAGGCAAGTTTGACTTCCAATATATCTTTCTGTCGATTTCCTCTTTGGACACAGTGGTTATCAAAATATCCACATTTTTTGTCAAATCGCATAAATCTCCCAGGTTATCAATAAACTCTCCACTCTTAACATGCGAATCCCATGTTCGTTTCAAAACAGCGCCGACGCCATCCGCTGCGCTTTTACCGTGCCCACTCTCACTGAAATACCATTCTAGAGAATCGATATGCAAAAAATCGCAAAGTCGAGCAAGAAGCTGAACAGTAAAACGGTTACGGTACTGTAAACTAGGGCTATCAGAGAAGATGATCAATTTCTTTACATATGTCCTGTCAATCAAATCGAGAGCTTTGTGAATATGTGTCACCACTGTTTCGGCTGTTTTCCGCCTGTCCGTACTTAATGTCGCAAAACATTTCGGTTCATTTTGTGCATATGCTACTCCTTGGTGAATAGTAATGTGCTCATTGTAGCCGAAGTGTGCCGATTGGACTTCATTCCCAAATTTCATTGTGTAATTTTCACTGAAATCCACCAGCAAACAGATTTCATCTGTTGACATCATTTGCTTCGCTAGCCTCATTTCATGATATTGGTTAGTGATGAGAATTGGTGATATGCATTTCCATCGCAGTTTCACATTTCAGAGCTATAAAATATTCATGTGACTAAAATATGGTGGAAGGAATTGACATATTCTTACAATAATTTAGGTACTAATACCATGTATTCAATTTAAGAGAACATGGCTTCTCGCTTTATGAATAAAAAGATTTCTGTGTAAGGAGCTGTGTCTCCACTCAAAATTATGACGGAACCCAAAGTATGAACGAACAAACAGTGCTACACACGTAGAATTTGTAGACGTGAAAATATAACAGAAATTACTCGGTGAATGTCGTGAACTTATAACAACAACAATAAATCGATATGGCTATTCAAAATTGTGTGCAGATTATTTAATTTAACAGTGTTTATGTAGTGAAGGTTGGGTCAACTCGCTCTCGTCATTTAATTTTAAATGAGAAAGATCAATTTGAGAT
>CAJQUW010008333.1:0-134100 GCA_907163375.1 Prostheceraeus crozeri | reverse complement strand
AATCCTAATTATGTTGTCTCCCATTGTTCATAATTATCATGATCAAAAAAGTAATTGTTGATAATGTCCAGAAAACTAAATCTCTCACAGGCCTTTATGCCAACTTTCTAAAAATACCACAACAATTGAATAGTATCAAAGAATCAAGAGGCGTTCATGCGTTTGCTGGCTGTCGGTCTAACAAAATATTCTTGGATAGTTGTTAAATATCCCATGCATGTTAACTGAAGAAGAAACCGTCAATTCATAAAGTTCACTTCTTGTTTTTATTCTTTCCAGAAGTAATGGAGTTGGAAAATCTCGCTGCGCATAGTGCGAACTGCACTGATGTGCCTGTACGAATTTTATTTCAAGTTGGCACTGAAGTTGTATTTGAAAATCATCAACTAACTATGTCTGAAGAGAATGACAGCGATTAAGTCAATAAAGACACTAACGCCTTTGATTCCCCGAACTCACTCGCCTGACCAAGGAGGTCGAACCGAAGTCCGCGGTGGAGACGAGCTCTCACCTTCTTCACTAGGCCCACGCTGCCTGACGGTACAAAAGGAATGTGAGTGAAGACAGAAGTAATCTCCAAATGATATCGACAACTTATTGTCCTATTACTATTGACCGAATGCTTCAAACATTCATGTTGTAGCGAGACAGCATATCAGCATGTCATTCGACTACGTCACGCTGTAGTTTTGACAACTGCAGATTGACATAACCTGTGACCTCGGTTATGCGGTATTTTATCAAGCCCCTTGTAGTGCTGCGTTTACAACAGAGGTCACAACTCCGGGTGCACCGGATTTGGAAAATTTAAATACGGCCGGATCCAACAAGTGAAAACGAATCTTTGAATGTAAATTCATTTTTCACTTTAAGTCTGCCAGTTAAGGACGATTAAATTGATATGCTGCAGATATGTTTCTATTGATTTTTTCTACTGATTTTTTTCTATTGATTGAAAATTTCTATTGATGTTTTTCTGCAATTTCTCATTTCGGATCATGAGTATTACAAAATCAACAGACTATTTTGATGGCTTCCACATCATACCTTTTAGCTATCCATCCTGCACATTTCAAATTTTTCAATGAATTGAAAACTTATTCAGTGTGCTATCTAACAAGGCCTGTAAGGCGAATACATAAATCATGTTATTGTAACATCGAATTATTTCCAAAGCACGTCGAAAAAGTGATTTATTCTTATATTTTATTTTACATAAAGTCATTAGAAAGAAAATCATCATAAGAAAATCGTGGTAATTCTATCAGCAATAATCAAAGGGAGCATCCTTTTGAAAAACCGTCAGGCCTTGAATCAGCTCTGACATTAACAAAACTGAAGCTTTTCATAGCAAAGGAGTCCGTGAGAAATGAACTATGCGTTTTGAAATTAACGTTTCCCTTCACCTACTTCTTCATATTTGGGTCTTCACTGACTGCTGCTATGTAAACAAGGAGTAAAGGCCAAATACTGATAGATCGATTGGCTACGAGGGAAGGTCTCTAGCCGAAGTTGGTCACAAAACTTCGGAGGAAATGTTAGTGTATTTCGAAGAAAAAGCTTCTAAGCTGATGGAAGATGGAGTGCAAATCAAACATGGATGTCTGTATTCCGCTTTTTGAAATTTCCATTCACTGTTTAGAAAACACAAGATTCCATTAGCAAGACGATCTAAGAATTCCTTCTGCAGTTCATTAAAAATTTTCGATTTACGCTGGGTCCGTCTATTCCTACGTGAAGTTTCCTAATATCACACTTAGTTAAAGATCTTTAGGAGTAATTGAACGACTGCTGTGCAACAAAAAATCGGAGGTTGAGTAGGAGTGCCCTGCTACGACTGATGCATCTGGTCGTGCAGCATCCCACAAACACACGGTAATAGGTCATTTGACAAGTCTGCGTCAATTTGTTAATATTTCATCGAATGACACACTGAAAAATCTTAGACTTGATGCCATTCATCAATTTTCCTTAAGGTATGCTACAAGGCTAAATGAGACCATGCACGCAGGTTTGTCATACCTTAAAGAAAAATTACAAGCAATCGGGCTACCTGAGAAAGTGACCACAGAATAGGCTATTTCCCTATATCGCAATTTTGCAGTTAATTGGAATGCATCGATATCCACTTTTAATTTCAATAACCACAATGTCTCTGCTTTCCTGAAGTGTCCTCATATGCATGTGCTTGGTTGGTTGATCTCGTAGTAGCTTCCAAATTATTCTTTCTACCGCAATAGTCTAATGAAGCACTATGTTTCACCCACATACTCGCAGATTTATTTATAAAAATCTATTTGAGATTTTATTCCCAAAATGTGCAAACATAAGACACGAAACATGTGTATCCCTTTGTGACGGTAATTTACATTACCAAGCCGTCGTATTGGTAATGTGTCTATAGGCAACTATTGATTCACCTGATGTACTGGTGATGCTAATGTTGTCAAAGGCATGAGACATTCCCAATGATTTCTCTTGGGAGACAGTCCGTCTCTGCGATATGCACTTCATGGTCATCGGCCTGTCCAAGGAGTCTGATATTAATCAATGGGCCATTTCCAAACGTGAGCGACATTTGTAAACATTCAGAAGACTACATATTCTAGCATAGCACGATGCATGAATAATTAAGACGATTGCTATTGAATATTAAGTGTCGGTTTTGTGACGCTTTTATGTCACTATTAGTCACTATTACATAGCCATTCCTCAAAGCCTCGTCATAAACTGTCAATAGAAAAACCATAGGCCTACTTAAAATTTTCATAGTCTTGGTCAGGTGGTGTGAGTTGGCATAGGTGTTTGTGTAAGGAAATCAGTATAGGTGATGCTTAAAAATTATTTACTTTTCATTAATTTTAGAAGCATGGAGCTACACGCATCGTGAAATTTAACGACTTTCATGGGCATCGCTATGATGACGGCATAGATATCTATCCGGTCACTATCCTAGCTGGAAAAAGCGTGGGAAAGAAGAGTGGTAATCTAAATCAAAACAAATTAATTGTTTCGACTGCACATAACACTGGAGAGAATATACGTGTTGTGTTTTACTTTATCAACACATTATGCGAAAGAAGACAGCAGTTGCAGAAGATAAGAAATTTTAACATCGTCTAACCCCACGCTTGGGAGGAGCATATAAACGTTAGCATCGTTACTAGAATGATCATGACGACGAAAGCTGATAACAAGAGGTTATGAATGATGCGTCATTCATGAGTGTCCTTTTCATCTTCAGATGGAAGAAGAAATGAATCGAAAACGATATATGTAAAGTTTTCTAGTTTATTTTCAGTTGATTTTGTGACTTCATTAGGGCGATGCTCCTTATTAAATCCATCAATAGCATTCAGAAAATGTTATGCTCCAGAAATGCTCCACTAATGTAGGACTGCAGCTGGTGCAGTCTACCACTTAAATGGAAGACAAGAGCTTATCTGCCAACTCTCCGCATCATATACAACTCACTTCAACCCCTTTCCTGAATGTTTACGTCTCATGTGACATCTATTCCATTCTGAGTGTTACACCATTACACAAATTAAGTCCTCTTTCTGATGGAACTTTAGACAATTCTACTTAGAAAGTTGCTAGGCTTATATCAAACTCCAAAAAAAGAATATATTTAGGCAATTCTTCCTCATCCTCGCCTCCGACATAAACGACTGAAGCAGGCATTGCGATGTTTTTCACAGCCTGATAGGGAGATGGTCCTGGAAAAAGCACTGGCAGTTTCTTGCCGCCTTGCATAAAAGTTTCTTCAGGAGGACCCATATGTCATGTCACCCCAGTCTCTCCTAGAGAATATTTTGAAAATTAGACGCATGAGTGACTATCTCTTCTGAAAACAAGTTTGAAGTAGGCCTATTGGTTTGTGGTCATTTAAGAAAAATCACTACGTGAAGTCTTATTACACCACTTAGCTTGCAGTGAGCGACATCACGAGTCTCGTGAATGATACATCAATATTTTACTCACTGCCCCCTACATCGTAACTATGTATGTCATTGATCTGTGCACCATCTTATTCATAATCAAACTAGATAGATGTACCGGCAACATGTAGGTAAATCAAGATCTCAGATATAGTTCACAGGCTAATGCTGGGCCCCTTTTTAATCAATGAAAAGTTATTTTTGCTATTGTAGTGGATAAAAATGCAAACCGGAAAAAATGTAGACACTGACGTAGCTGTAGCATAGGCGCATTTATGAAATTCAGGTGAAGAAGAAGTAGCAACAAGCCAAGATGCTTATTTCAATGATGGGGAGTTGCCTCTGACGATTGGCAATGACCATGTAGGCGAATACACAACCATAATCAATTCTAAACATAGATAGGCTAAAGTTGGCAAAAGCCCTCTGTATGATATATGCAGGTGTACATATCTATGATGAATTGAAAACTCCATTTTACTTGTACATATAGGGATAGTTGTCATTTATCTATAACTACCATGTGTATTGATTATCTGTGCTACGCTGTTTTTTATCGCGACATGATTGAAAAATAGATAAAATTACAGGGCGCACTCTGCAAACTTTCGATAAAATCTAAGTTAGCGCCAGAGAAGTTCTCGCTTATCCCTAATAAACTATTAGCATTAAGCCAAACTTATCATTGCAAAATGTATAGCCTTCAAAATTTTCCGCATACTAGCAGCAATGACATTGGCCAATGGTACCATCATATAAAATAGAAATGACTCGCATGATGGCAGTGATTTCATCAAGATGGAGCAATGCATATGGCAAACGTGACAGATAGCAGCAACTAATTCAAGCCAATGAGGAGCGATGCACTAAAGCAATACTATTAAAGGCATATTCCTAGAATTTCGTAGGTTCATTTACCGGATGTCAGATGACCTGTTCAGCGAATGGGAGAATTCGTGTCTCAAATTTACACGTTTGGTGATGGTGCAATTTTTTATTCTTCTGCTACGAATGCTTGGTTTAATTGTACAATAGAAGTTTGTCTATACCTACACATGTGGACATGTCTTTTCACTGATAATTCATCGTTTGGATCATAAGAAGCATATGAAGTGTCGGATGAATACCTAATATAAAGACACTTTGTATCGATCATTTTAGAAATGCTGTGAGCATCTTTGTTCAGGGGTGAGATCACCCCATGAACAAGGTTTTATATAAACGGAAAAATTCCGGAAATAACGAAAAAGATAACGATTGGATCATAAACAAATTTAGATTAGGAGTATCTGATAATACACAGGATTTCAATGTATTCCCAGTCTGTCTTAATAGGCCTGTTTATCTCAGTCAGAAAGATTGATTAATGAGCCAATATCAATTATCTATAGCGTAGAAGACGTCGCAAAAGTATAGCACAAAAGTCACTACTTTGATTCACATGAGTCGTCGTCTTATAATATGCGGCTAACTGTGATGTAGTTAGCCAATAAAATAGCTTTTGACGCGACTCAAGTTTCATGGCCATATAACTCGAGGGAGCAGATTGGCTCTCTTCTGTCAGCTTTACTATTCGATGGATCAGACTCTATGAGTGGATATCAATCGACGTCATGTTGAAGACAACAATAAGCAATGAATAAGGCAAAACAAACAACCAGGGATGAGGCATCGATTCAATGGCAAGGTTGTAGTGCTGCAGATACAGACCAGTGTGACGTGAATCTCGTCATGCATACACAGCATTGAACGAGAAAATGAAGGAATGCAGCCTCATTCACAGTATTCATCCTCACTGTTAACATAAATTACATTTTGGGTTTAAAAATGCCTCTACCCCCCCCCATCATTCTACAACGAATTTCGACCCAATAAATTTTGAGATTTAATTAGAAATCTCACATAATAAATAACATGTCTTTGTTTAGTTCAAGATTATAGACATAACAAGTAAATTTATCATTTCATCACGTGATGCGCTATAGTTGTTAAATAAATCAGGAGTAGATATATTATTAGACTTAAATAAACAAAATCAATCTTTGATGTAAATACCAAAAACACCGTCTTGAATTTTGTACAGAAAGCCCTGAATTGTCATAATGTAAGAGGCGCACATATTTCTGATAATCGCGTGTACCAAGCGTCCTAATTGCTATAAATAAATATAAACTGATAAAAAAATAATCAAAATTTTAAAATATCAAACTAATTCGGTAAGGGCTCATGAGCTCAGTAACGCATTTGTGCATAATGATGAACCAGATACTCAGAAATCGCTCAGTCGAAGAAAATCAGCACTTTCAGGCATCCATTGCACAGCTTGATGTTCACTATTCACATGAAATTTGCTTTTACCAAACAAGAATTCTACATTTTAAGAACGTGAGAGTCTCGAAATATACTCATTGACATTATTAATGAAACAAACTATCATTGGCTTGAATTGAAGTTTGTTTCATTTTTTTCTCAGGTATGATGCAATATCTCGCTTTCTATGTATTACCATTCAACACATTAGAGAATAGAGAAAGATCAATGGTGGTCAAATTTCAAATTTTGATATCGATACAACTGCCACAATTGCTTTTACGAATTGAACATAAACGTGAACTGAAATCCAGCTTTTGTAAAATAAAATGGCACACGATCAGTTAACTAGAGGTATGGCTATTGGAATGATTCGTTGTGGTAAAAGTTGTGCGAGTGTTGCCGAAGAGCTGCAACTATCGATAGTCGTTGTTTGGAGGTGGTGGTGTCGATGGAAAGCAGAAAGAGATGTTAAAAAGAAGAAGGGATCTGGTCGACCAAGAAAGTCGGCAGGAAGGACAAACGCACGTCCAGTTTTAGCTGCAGAGATGAATAGACTTGTGTCAGTCCCAAAGCTAGCCGTACACTGAAAGAGTGCCCACTGGAAAAGTTGCCTGGTGTGATGCCCATCGCTCATGGAATGACCATCACTGGCAGAAAGTCTTGTGGACCGACGAATCAAGATTCACTCTGGATTTCAATGACGGTCGTGTCAGAGAGCATCGTCTTCCAGGTGAACGCTTTGCCCCATACTGTATTAAAGAACACAACAGATATGGTGGTGGAAGTGTTATACTGTGGGGTTGCATTTGGCATGGCGAACGAACGACAGCAGTAATCATCAAATTTGTGAATCCATGCCATCTCGGATTACTGAATTTATTGGAGCTAGAGGGTACACGCGCTATTAAAGTTGAATCTGCTACTTGCGTTGTTTTTCTGTGCTAGCGACTTGGTGGAGATTGTGACTAAATTATCAAGGTATCGTACATAATTGTATATATATCAGTCAAAAAGAAAGAAGTTAAAGAAGTAGATGTTTCAAAAATTTCGTCAATGAATTTATATCATTAATTTCCTACTTCATATGGTGTGAAAACAATTAACAACTGAAATATGGCAAAAGCAGTAAAAAAAACGTCACATAGACAAACTCTGCCATGATTACCACGTTTGGGTTTGACAATGTTAGTCGTGACAGAGATTGATACGGCATTCTAAAATCCTAGTATTTCCTTTCAGTATAGCATCTTGTTGCCTGTCCTAGCAACAAAAAGATTTTTGTAAATCAAGGAGCTGATAAAAAGAACACCTTTCAACAAGATGTCCCATTTTTTAGTTTAAAAAATCTGGTGATCCGAGACTAGGAATTCAATAGCCTTTCTGATGGAACACTTACGAATTGAAGAACACAAATGCAGATCAAAAATTTCCGACTGTAGTAAGCCATTATTGGAAGCAGCAAAGTTGATGTCGCTCATCTATTGCATTTTCCTGCAGAGGAAATGTGTACAGCCAGGAACACATGTGAATCACAAAAATCTTGAGTGAGGGGACGCGAATAATTTGAATAGTTTTGTTGTTAGTGTTGATACAGACAAACAACTCTAAAACACTTGGTTTGCAGAGAATCTGGGATTAATTGAGCGTAAACTAAAAGGTGCACAGGAAATATTATCTCAAATCACAACTTCGGTCACCCTCAAAGTTCGTTTAATCCATCAGCGTTTCGCAGATGTCAACCTTAACCCCTCTTCCGCTAGCAATTTCTACAGCTCTTCGACTCCAAAACATGCCAAATCATTGTGTCATTAGGTCATAGAAATCGAACAGCGACAACTTGCTCTCGACCGAACAGCTCCCATCTGCGACCTTGAAATTCGTGGCAAGATAATTTGGTAATGAAAGAAGCTTTCGCGTCGGTTTTAAAACCATGGGGGTCTTTCTCCATAGCGTTAACTCTCATATTTGTTTTAAATCATCGAATTAGCTGTTCGCCAACTCAAGTTTCGGCGTTTCTAGGAATTGTGAGTTGACCCTGACTATTCAAAATAATTCATAACACACCCAACTCTGAATACAATCGAGAAAATATGACTCAAGATCATAAAGATCATGCATGAGTTGAATCCGACAGCGCAGTTCTTGTGTTCTGTCTTACTGTCACAAGTACCAAGCTCTTTTAAGCGTGACTTCCTTCGGGCACTTTACGACTGATGGAGCTACTGCAAGTCTGGAATTAAGCATATAACAAGATATGCATTTCAAAGAATTTGTTTTGACTTCTTGCTTAAACCGCACGTGGTCTTCGTGTTCTAAGTTCTTGTTGAGCATTAAATATTTCTCAAGCGAATCAAATTCATTTTCGAGATATAAGCGACTCCGAAACCCTAAATTTGATGAAGAAGCAAAAACGTTTTTTTGTATACTGCGTCAACTACAATGGCTGTCACCGGTTATGATTATTCATAATGTTAACTCGGTTCATTTCGGTCACCGGTTATGATTATTCATAATGTTAACTCGGTTCATTTCGGTCAATTTGCGAAGCGAATTTTTTCTCAGAAAATATCAGATGTCAGGGATGCCACTAAATTCTAATAACCGTATTTCCCGCAGCCTCAAATGATGTCCAATAGCGGTACAATTCACAGATTTGCTACTTAATTAGTCTTGGCCTACATGAAAAAATAAAGAACAAAATAATTTTATTTTAAAATGCCTGTTAATGATAGAGCGATACCTTTCATCTCAAGAGTCAATTAAAATTCCAAAGAGATTGCGCAGTTTTCTTTCTATTATAGGCCCAGGCCCATTGCGCCTATTTCTTTTATTGATTCATAGAACGACTAGGCGCTAGCCGCACCTGCTCGCACCGATGAACCGCTCGGTTCATTGAAGATTGTATAAACGTTGTACCGAAGCACATATCAAAGCATATCCGAAATATAATTTGATTCGCGTTCTAGGTTGTCCTATTGTAGTTAACAAAGACTTCAAAATTTTGGTATTGGGTTTGGTCAGGGATATATAGAGATCTATGTAGGCCCATATATATATATATAAATAAATAAATGAAAAGAAAGACAAGGCCAATAAATAAGATCTTATTATGACATATTTTGAAATCAGACAGTGATAACTTTGTTTCCAGTTGTGATGACATGTGGAAGTTCATGCATCCTCCAAATCGTGCCTATCATATTAGTAATCTTAATGATGTTCCACAGCAGTTGATTTACACCATTTCATCAGTCCAAGAAAACATAAAGAATATAACAAAGAATGCTAAACTTCCTTTCTCAAATCATTACAACTGTATCAAAGAAATAAAATCTTTCGAATCAATAACAATTCTACCTTCTGATAAAACCAAAAAACTCATTGCTATGGATAATTCTCATTATAGCGCTTTAGCTACTCCACATTTGCAAAATTATTGTTCAGTTCCGCCACTTCTTCCTGGCACAGTCCAACAAAATTTCAACAAGAGTCTCACTTCAATAGCAAATAGGCAAAACCAACCTCAGAAAAGTCAACTTTAGCAACTAAAATGTTGTGACCCTTTACCGAGTCGATTAACTTTACTGCCCAAAGATCATAAGAATCCTTTACAAGGTAGACCTCTTATTTCTGCTACTGACACTCCGGGTACTTCTTTGTCAAAATATCTTGCTGATAGACTTCTGCCGTTCTTATCACTCATCTCCACACAGTTACAAGACACTTTTTCGTTTATTTCTTCTATTACTGAATTATCTGTTGATTCTAGTCAGATGTTCTTCGGTTCTCTTGACGTTGTTAATCTGTATGGTTCCATTCCATTGACAGGATCAAAAAATGTGTTCTCTGTAGTTTGTAGGTACTTTAATCAACACAAAGCTATAACAAAATTACATTCACTTCCTACAAACGATTTTCAACAATTACTTGAGTTAGCTATTACTTCTGATCTCATTTTCTTTAATGATTGTTACTATAGACAAGTTTCCGGCTTAGCTATGGGCAACAACCTTTCCCCGCTTCTTGCTATAATTTATATGTTTGATATTGAATCTATCATCTTTGAAAAATTTCCTGGAAAGTTTAAATTTTGGAAGAGATACATTGATGATGTATTTGTAGTTTCCGTCTCTCCATTAAATGAACTTCTTTTAAGTGTTAATACCATAAATGACAATATTACCTTTACATTTGAAGAGCCCCATAATTCGCAAATCTCTTTCTCAGATACAACTGTCACAGAACAATCTAACTTTTGTACGAAATTCTTTTCAAAACCCTTGCATAGTGGTCATATGCTACCATGGGACAGCCATGTACCCTTGTCTAGAAAAGTCAACCTTCTTAAATCTGAGAATCTTAGAGCTCATCGAAATTGTTCACGTTTCATCAATCTTTTGGATGCTATAACTTTTATCAAACACAGATTTCGAAATAACGGGTATCCTGATTCATCATCGATAAGTATGTCAACATTGAGAAACCTAAGGTGAAAACAACAACGAAATGATAGAAATAAAATCTTCCTTAGAATTCCATTCATAAACGAAATTCAAGCTAGAAAAGTTCGAGATGAATTGAGAAAAATAACTGTAGCCAAAATCATACCATCTTTTGTAACACCCAAACCGTTGACGAGACAATTAAGAACGACATACAATTTCCCGTGTCATAACAACTGCTATCGTAACAACGAGAATATCTGCTTTATGAAAAATACGGTTTATCAAATAAAATGCAAGATTGTATTGTAATGAATCATATATTGGCGAATCTCAATGTACTATAAGAAGAAGAATACATCAACATCTTACTATGAAAGAAAGCAATGTGTATAAACATTTCAAAAGTAAGCACACCTCCATCTGTTTAACATCTGATAAGCTCAAAATATTAGTGCTCCAACACAATTTTTCCAACAGCTATGAACGAAAGACAGCAGAGAAATATTACATCAAAGTGAATTCACCAGCTATGAATGTAATGCTCAATCAAAATCCATAGATGTATAAACTTCTTTTCAAATTTTGTATGTTAATGTGTTGATAGAATTCTTTTTACCATCAGACTTGTAAAAGAGACAGTCAAAATATTGTCATAATAAGATCTTATTTATTGGTCTTGTCTTTCTTTTCATTTATTTATTCTACCGGCCAATGGCGAAATTCATCATCAATATATACAAGGAAAAATATAAAAGCAAAAATGGCAAGTAATATAAATGAAATCAGACACGCGAATATCAGAAAAAACTTGCAAATTTATCGCCCGACCGGTTTCATTTGGTCACCCAAGCTTTTCAAGGGCATTCATTTAATGAAGAAATATCATATTTACATGCATTTCACAAAATTAAATCAAAGAAATCATGCACTGAAATGAAATATCAATAAATATATAAATGAAATCAGACACGCGAATATATATATATATATATATATATATATATATATATATATATATATATATATATATATAGATCTATAGATCCCTGGATGTGGTCTATGTTTTATAGCAAATGGTCATGTTTCTAAAATTCAATTCGAAATTTATTAAGTATTAGGAAATCAGTGTTAGCTCGAACCAATCTGACATATGTAGCACACCACTTTTAATTTATTTTTGCCAATACTTGCAAATGGCCCGTACAGCGTTGCTACTGCTGCACGGTTCCGCGCAGCTGTGCGGATGAGGGGGTTGAGCTGCGCGTGCGCGGAGATCTTGTAAAATATCATGATTCTGCGCGGATGAGAGATCTGAGAAAAATTAACTTGGTTTTTGTAGTTGTAAACAGCTCGAAATCAGGTTTTCACGACAACTCGGTTCACTTTCTTCAAATTACAGACTTATAATGTGTGTAACCTAAATGCTCACATACATTCATTTTCAATAAAGGTGTAGTCTCAGTCTCACTGCATAAATCTAGGGCGTGCTGGACTACAT
The DNA here is from genome assembly GCA_907163375.1 of Prostheceraeus crozeri. Classification (NCBI taxonomy): domain Eukaryota; kingdom Metazoa; phylum Platyhelminthes; order Polycladida; family Euryleptidae; genus Prostheceraeus; species Prostheceraeus crozeri. Next base: position 121,903 of record CAJQUW010008333.1, on the reverse strand, counting down.
AATCACTTTCATTTCAGGAGCGAAGCTACACATTGCTTGTTGATAGCTGACGTCAAGAATGTTCGTTAAGGAGTAGAGATACCCAGGCCAGCATAAACCTTCTGAAATCTGTACTGGATGGGGGATGAGGGATAACAGACATCCCACACGTGGATAGGTCGCTAGCCTGGCAGTTTTTTGTTGTCTCAAATTTTCTCTAATCATCCTACGGTGTGAGTTTCCGTATCTTTTTTAAATTTAAAGTGTGCTTTAATATCAATGCGCTTGGCTATCTTCACAGCACCTATTCCTGAATGTTTTTTCTTGTATTCCTAATGTATTTTCTTACAAATACGGGCCGGCATGTTGTCTTGTTTAATTGATGAGTAGAAATGCGAGATGTAGGCCTATGTCATGTATAATGCCTTTAAACTACCTGTTCAAGATTTCAATATATTGATTTTTACAACAATTATTATTTTTTCATCCTTTCATGTAGCATGGCCAATATGCATTGATTATGTAGCTACGTTGTGTTTACTATGTCTTCTGAAAAAAGACCTAGTCTGATAGATGCCTAACTCGAACGATGAGCCTATATGAGACTCAAACGCAAATATGTAAATGACTGCGATTTAGTGAAGGCATAGGCCCTATATCACAATTTTATTTTATTGATGCGATTAATTTCTAGCAGCTCATCAATGAGCGTTAATTACCAGATATTCATGCGTCTATTATGTACATGTTTCACAAAACTGATTTCATATTCAAATTGCATGTTCTATTAAAATTAGCATGTTCCTATATACCGTATACTCAAACTATGTCCAACAGGTATGTATGGCTCCACCGAAAGTAAGTCGCTGCACAGTGCTTGTTGCCAATTGGCTATCAGAAAAGGATTACACTGGAGAACTAATGAGTACATGGGCAGAAAAATCTAAGACAAGTGACGAAAAAGTGTGTTGCAAAATCTGTCGTGAAACAATAAATGTCAAAAGTGGAGGTGTTACAAGAATGAAAGAACATGGAAACACCGAAAAACATAAGCAAAATGCTGCAGACATCCGGCAATCCCGACCGCTGAAGGATTTCTTCGTTCAAAAAACTCCTGCAGTTGATATATCGGATGACATTTGTGACAGTGAAATTCGTTGGTGTCTACTTACGGCCGAACATGACTTGTCATACCGATTCAGTGATTCTGCTTGTGACACTTTGAAAAAGATATTTTCTGATAGCAAAATTGCCTAGAAAATGCAATGCAAAAGGATGAAGACCATGTACGTGACTGCATTCGGCATTGGGGCATGGATCAAAGATGATGTAATAAGTCCTCGGTTTAGAAGTGCTCCTTTCTGCCTGATGATGGATGAAGGATCTATCAGATATACAAGAAAATGACTGGTCATTCTTGTAAGGTACATATCGGATGGGCAACCGCGCACTGATTCCCTGGGTATGGAAGAGCTGTCCACAGCAGCAGCGCAAGACCTCGCGAACGTAATAAAATCGCAATTGATGTCCATGAATATTCCCTTGGAAAATTGTCTTGGTGTTATGTCGGACAGTGCAAATGTAGTGCGTGGGGAGAAAGGCGGTGTTATCGCAAAGCTAAAGGGAGAGGTCCCCAACATTCTGGATATCGGAGGATGCTGTTTGCACCATGTGCACAATTCTGCGTGCAAAGCTGTGGAAAAACTTGATATATCCAACATAGAAGAATTCCTCGAAGACTTGTTCCTTTATTTGAGGAACTCGAAATCCGCGAAGACTTTCGAAGAGTTCCAAAATCTGCTGGATATTGAACCTCTGAAATTTTTGCGGCATATTTCATCCAGATGGCTACAGATCTATGATGTTGTTTCTCGACTCGTGCAATTGTATGATGCCCTGAAATCATTCTTTGATCAATTGCCCGCAACCGAAAAGAGGAGAAAGAGAGTTCAGGATATCGTGATCACATTGAATTCCCATGATACAATCATTTATCTTCATTTCCTCCTGTTCGCATTCCAGCCGTTGAAGGAATTTGAAATTCTGTTCCAGAAATCGGACTCAGTCATCCATCTTCTGAATGGAAGGATCATTGATTTGATATCCCATACTTTGTCATGCTTCGTAAAGCAACAACACGTCGATGATCTGAAAGATCTGAAACAGATCGATGATATTCCACGAAAGAAACAGCTGCCTGATCACGAGCTTTTGATTGGTCGAAACACAAGACAGAAATTGAGAAACCATCACTTGACAGCCACACAAGTTGCGTTGTTCTATGAACGTGTTCGAAGCTTTTTCGGTGAATTGGTTAAGGCATTCGTTCATTATCTGCCATTTACTCGACGCCTGATCCGAGCCGTTCAATTCATTGACCCTTCTAGAAAGAATGGCGTGAGTGAGGAGGACATCGTATACGCAGCAAAGAAACTTGGCGTCTCCTGTGATTCTGACAGACTTCGGCTCGAATGGAGGCTCTACTTGTCAGAGCAAACGAAGGAAGAAGTGAACATTCCGGAATTTTGGATCTCATCAAGCCACACAATATTACATGAAGTTGCACAGCGGGCTTTGATACTTCCACATGGCAATGCCGATACAGAGAGACTCATGAGTTGGTTGAAGCGCATTGTGACAGAAGACAGGAATCGTCTTCAAGACACAGCGTTAAATGGACTGATATCAGTGAAGTCTTACTTGATTTCTCGTGGAATCACCAGTGACACTTTTGAGATCTGCCAAGATTTACGTGTGAAGTGCAGAAATGCGAAAACGGCATATAAAGCCGATTTACGACAGCGGAAAGAAAATGAGAAGGCAAAGCAAGTGGAGAAAGAGCTGGAAATTTCGCAAGAAAGAGCAAGGAAGGAAGCCTTGAAACGAAAAGAAGAAGAACAGAAGGTAGCTGAAGAGCTAGCATCAAAGAAAAGGAAACTAGCCGAGGACTACCTTGCAGAAGCTCTGAAGCTCATGGCTGAAGCATCAGCAATCTCCAAAAAGCCCAAATAGTTCCAGTGTAATGCTGTATCTGAGCAGGAAATATGAGTTGATTTTCGTGATGAGATTATTGCTGTAGCCTACATGTATACGTGTAAGCTAATGTACACGTAAATAAGCTAATTTTCTTTTTTGAGCAATCCATCTAATGCAAGCTGACCTTTATTCATCCAACATTCATCAATACCAACCAATTGTAACGAAAATCAACTCGATATTTCCAGGTAGCCTTGTTTTTGTGTTATTGTTTTCACGTTCTGATGTCAAATTACGAGTATATATGGTAGCAAGACAGCAAGTAGGCTACATTTATATTGCATAAGTTTTTGTGTGGTTGTTTGTACCAACATTAGACTTCCAAAGTGATTTCCAAAGTTAGCATATAGTTTGTTTTTTGCAATAAGTCTTTGTTTTTATTACAGTCAAATGTAACACATGTGTATAGTATGGGTAAGCGGACAAGGTCATTAATACATTGGTGGCCCATTAGTAACTGCAGTTATACAGGTCTATACCACTTATTATTGGGAAGATAAGTTTGATTTTAAGATTTCTTGCCATCATTACACGTTGCGTAATCTCGATCGGTATTGATATCAGAGAGAAATTCTCTCAGAAAGAAAGTCAGATTCAACCCCCAGGATCACAACCATAGGCTATTCGTTTTTATCAAAAGTGCGTGTAGGGGTTCCTGGTCAATGGTTAAGTGAGCCTGCGCGGATGACATGGCTCTGCGCGGATTGAGGCTCGAGGCTCAGTAGCAACGCTGCCCGTATCATAATATATACTTAACCTGTGTGTGTCTATGATTGTTGAGATTTAATTTTTTTAAAACCGTATCAAAACAGAAATATTAAAGATATGGAACAAAAAAATGGTAAAAGTTGCAATGACAAAATAGTGAAGTCAGTGGTGGACGAAACGCTGGGGTTTGTAATAGATCCTTTTTTAATGCATATACCTGGCACCCAAGACATCATTGAGCAGTCTCTCAAGCAAAACAAAGAAGTCTCTTTGATAGGGGTGCACCTGATTTTAAAATTTTGAATCCGGCCGGAACCGGATTTGGAGATGAAACAAATTTACATTACATAATGTAAATTTGTTTTTTCCTAAATAGTACAGCGCAAAATCTCATCTCATTGGTGTCTATCTCATTCCACATTATTTTCTTGTCCTCCAATAAGACTATGCAGAATGCTAATAGCCAATTTTGAGAATGATCGTGAAATTGAGATGACTTGAAATAAACTGGAACAGCTTTCAATTTCTTTAAACACAAAATGTAGGGAGCTGGTTGTTTGAATAGTGGTTATCTGATCAATCTAATCAACAGTAATGCTATCTAAATATAGTAATTTTAAACTGCGGTTGTTAATTTGATGGTCATTTGTTCAAAAGAAATATTTTCTTAGTGCTTGACCATTTGCGTGACCATGATCTAACTTCATGGATTTGCTAACCAACCTCGCAAGTTATACTTGATTCAAGAGAACAGATATGCATGCTCACTGTACCTTCCATTTTTTGGAATTTGTGAAACTAGTTGCGTAGTAGTCTCTCTACTTAACAAATCCTCGACAGTTCAGCTAAGTTGCATGCATTTAGGAATATGCTAATTCCAAAAATTATAAAATCCATTGCAAACTTTCTACCTAACGACTGATTAAAGAAAGTCCTGATCACTGAATATTCGAAATCCAACGATATGAGCTGAACTGATTTGTTCGACTGATTGAATCGCACATTCTGCACGATTTTGCAAAACACTGAGGCTGCGACTGCGTCGCGAAACGTCTGTCTCCAGTATATACTTTAAGCATTAAATTTTTACGGTTAAATCACAGGGAGTGCATTTCATTTTTTTCTTTCAACCTATAATTGACACAGCTTATTTGCTTGTCTTAACAAATGTGGGCCATTGGGTGAATTTAGCAACATATTTTGAATTTTCTTCATTTACCAGTGAAATTTGATTTACCTCGCAGTTTATGTATACACGTCAAGTCAAGTCACTACCGTAGTCCTGGAACCGTTGGGGTACTTTGATTACCACCTTCTTCCATCTGTCTCGATCCTCCGCCAGTCTGATGCATTCTACGATTTTTCTTCCCGTCCACTTCTGAACATCGCTAAGACAGTTCGTTCTGGATGTGCCTTCTCATACCCTTGACTGTCCCGCGCATGATGATGTTCGCGAGAGTACTATAAGACGTGTCACAAGTAGTTCAAACTGTCTTGCTGTCTGTGTGATCTCCTGAAGGACTGATTTATTCGTGCGATGTTCTCGATAGCTAACGCCTATGATGCGTCGGAAGCAACGCATTTATAAGGCAATTAGCCTTCCCTCAAGTCGTTTGTTGAAAGTCCTGAATTCATACCCAGACAGCACTATAGGATGTAATCAGCGAGTGCATGAGCTTTGTTTTTATTTTGACTCGGATTTTCTTGATCTTCCAGATGTTTAGCTTGATCGGTTGGGTTGTTGCAACTGCCAGTCTAGTGTTGATTTCCTTCCATGATGTCACATCTTCAAGGATTGAACCCAAATACTTGAAAGTTTCGACTGCTTTCAGTTGTTCGCCACCACAAGAATGTCTGCGTCGCTCTCTTTATCATTTTGCCTTGATGTTACCCTGATCTTACTCTTCTCACTACTTATTTCCATTCCACACTCTCGATGTATACAGATCAAATTGATAATAGTCCAATGTCCATGATCCTTGTATTTTCAGACTCAACTCAGGAGGTCTGGTTGATTTTTCCTAATAAATAGATAATAATGTCATGTACAAGTACTATAGGCATGACAGATTTAGTTTATGTAACGTTATTAGTACGATGGCATTTAGTGAGAATATACACTGGAAGTGAATAAAGTCATGCGCTAGAAAATTAATTACATAACTTATAGATCTCCTTAGAAGAACGATTAATAATGACAGCGTGTAAGATACCATCATTTCAGATGCTGAAAATCCGGCCGGATTTGGAATACAGATTCGAAATCCGGTGCACCCCTACTCTCTGAGATCCTACGATGCTACCTAAGAATCTTTCGACGGACCTCCGGACCCAGCAATGTTACGATATATCTTAGTAAGATGGACTCGGGCAGGGTAAGGAGTTTTCATTATGAGATTCCGAATTTCTGAGGTCGCGGTAGAGATTTCATGGTCTAAAATGGTCTATCGTGAACTGGAATTATCTAGAGTAGGCCTGATGCTAAGGTCCGCTAAGTCTCACTATACACATCAGAAATATACCATAACTACAAGGAATATGCCGATATTGCAGTTGAAGACTAAAGGTTTTTAATTATTTGGAAAATCAAGCATTAGACGAACTAGAACAGCTTAGCTCTCTTCACTTTCTGAATACATCACATGGAAGCTATCAAACTCCATATCCAAATCCATTACATCGGTAAAAATCTCAGGTTCGACTGTAGAACTAGTTAGCAGTTCCATCTCTAATATGATCCGACTTTCATTCAGTTTTTATTAAGTTGAATTTTAAGCGCTGTAAGTTAATTCTAGTCAATTTCTGACTCAATTCTGCACGAAGATGTTCAGTTTATACTGATCTTAGAACAAATTCTGCTTAGTCAAAAATGCTTACGCAAGTTTCAACTTAACAGACCTAGTCGTTTGGGAAAATGATCTTGACAGGGTTTGCTGTTATTGAAGGAGATTGGAGTAAGAATTGATGCGAAGATCAGAACCTTAAATACATTAATTTATTACATTTGATGTCCATGTCGATATGTCTCATGATGCAGGCATTAAAATCTGAAATAGGATGCCACGGAATTACATATAGGTCTACATCATCAAATCGCATTTTCATGTAAATGTGCATACGTAGATATCTCACCCTCAGTCTACTTGTATTAACTGAATTCAACTAATCATTAAATGGATACAATATTGTTAGGTTGTCTAGACTAGCCTACGCTACATCAATATTATTGAACATAGCGCATAGGCTTTATATAACTTTTCTAGGAGTGGTGACTTACATGCGTTGCTGTTTAAATATAAATTTGATTAAATTATACCGATTCTGTTTTTGCTGTGTTCTGCATATGGAGGTCAGTGCATTAGTGTGGGAGTTGAAAAACTCCACTCCGGTGCTGTAGGAGTTCTGATGCAATAGCTGACTGCATCTACACAATGACTTCTGTCGAATTGCGAAACGGGTAGTCAATCCAACCAAAAGGGCAATCCTAATTTTCAGCTTGATTCTGCTGACATAGATGATAGTGATAAATCGAATAACGGATCTGGGGCATACGCGTGATGCAAGCGGCACCTACTCGGTGGTATTAAAACACCACTGAGTACCTAGTCCGGCAGCCAGAACGAGTTTCTGCAGGGAACGAGGCCGAAAGTGAGACTTTCAAGGAATGATTTACACCCTATGCCTACTGCGAATCGGTACGTCTGCCGAGTTCTAGTGAGTTCCTCTTCTTGTCAGACAGGATCAAAGAAAAGCACATGTAAATCCAATCGGACGCAAATAACAGTTTTTTGGCTAAAATGAAATTTTCTTTTTTCTCTGATTAAACGAAAGTACTAAGCCCAGAGTCACAATTTGTTGACGGAATGTCTTCAGATCATTTCCTATGATGTACATGTGCTTTTATCATACATCTAATCGGCAATGTATGTGAGAATGTGGTTGAATGTGGATAAAGTTGCTAAAAATGTTTGTGCTTGCCAACATTAAGAGGCTTGCCAAATCTAAATGTGTTTAGCTTTATAGACAGGGGTGCATGAAAATGAAAGGAAATGATCTGAAGACATTCCATGTCAACAAATTGTGACTCTGGGCTTAGTACTTTCGTTTAATCAGAGAAAAAAAGAAAATTTCATTTTAGCCAAAAACTGTCATCTGCGTCCTATTGGATTTACATGTGATTTTCTTTGATTTTGTTTGACAAAAAGAGGAACTCACTAGAACTCAGCAGACGCACCGATTCGCAGTAGGCATAGGGTCTACATCATTCCTTGAAAGTCTCACTTTCGGCCTCGCTCCCTGCAGAAACTCGTTCTGGCTGCCGGACTAACCACTGCCAATGTACCTATATAATTTCGAGGAATTTAATCAATTTCCGTCAAAGTGCTCAACTGTGAAAGGAGCAACGTACACCCAAAGTTCGGAGAAAAACTCAACTCTGTACTCAGAGTTCCATGTTATCACAATCATCAGCCAAAGCCTATTATATATACATATTGAAAAAATATACGTTTCTGATATATATAATATATAGAAAAATATGTAAATCGCCGTAATTGGTAAAATTACAACATAAATTCAATTTCAGAAAAACTCATAGGATGGCACAAGCGCTTACTGCTTTCTAATCCTCAGGTGCTAAATGCGACGAAGTCAAAAAGTAATGCTAATTACTATGCAGATACGAATTCATTGCAGATGTCTGAGGCTATATTGATCAAAGAGATTGCACCTAATTTGAATCAACGCGATTAAGGATTGACATCTGAAGGAACGCATCTGAATATCATTTCGTGATTTCTATTTCACTTTCCCAAAACTCTTGTACTATTTCATATCCTAGCCCTTTAAAATATCTGTGTACATATCTTCGAGCCTTTGTACTGTTCAATAATTGAGATAATTTTGAAATTTTAATATTATTGTAGCTCACTTTTCATTATGCAAGCTTGGAAATGGTCCGTGTAAAAGAAACCGAAACGTCGCTAAATGAATACTTCGCAATAAAATGGTATTCGTTCATAATTCTAAAAACGTTGACAGCAACAGAAAAGCAGAATAGACTCTACATAAATGCGTGAAATTAGATAAAGACATTCAATTCAATTTATTGTGCAAAGAAAATCAGTTACTGCCAAATTGCACGAAGATCAGTAGAAAATATCAAACTGAAGATGGAAAAGAACAGCGGAAGTTAAACGAAACGTACCAGTCAGGTCTTGTAGACCTCGAAATCAAGAATAGCAAAGCAAAATTTCTATTAATGAGAAAGGCCTTTTACCAGCCTTCAAGAACCTAAACCTTATGGACACCTTCAAACAAGGCAAAGTCGCTCGATCGTATGGGCAACCCAAATCTTTATTAAGCGTCCTGAGTAAGGACAACAGACGGAGTATTGTCGGTATCTTCAAGTGCGGACAGCCGAGGTGTTGTTGCTGTAAGACGTTAGTTGTCGGGAAAAATGTTCCTATCAAGTCGGAAGTATTGAAAAGATCTTTAGCGTCAGCAATAATCTTACTTGCACTTCCAGAAATTATTTATTTTATCAGGTGTTTGAGCTGTAAGAATATCTACGTTGGTCAGACAGGGGATATTTTTAGAAATAGATTAACTGTTCATAGACAGCAGATGTTTCATTCTGAATATACAATAGTACCGTTAGTACACATATTGTGAGCTGTGAAAAGATCTAGCATCAAAGTTTGAAGCTGCTCCTGTATTCCAGATGTCACCTGAAAGTACAAAGATTAACAGGTAATCCATGGAGCGCCGCATCATGGCTCTATTAAAGCCTTCATTAGGTGACTATTGATTTTGAATTTTCAGTTTGATATCTTATTTGTATAAAAAGATAATTTTGAAAATAAAGTCATTCCATTGACAGGCTTCCTAAGTTAAGGAGCGAAACCGGTTGGGAATGTAAGAGTTTCGAGTTTTCTTTGGGTCTATTTTTGGTATCATTTAACCATTGTAATTGTATGCATGCAAATGAGCGGCATTTTAGTGCCTTGAAAAGTTGACAAGAGTCAACGAAATGCATCGGCACTCACAAAGTTGTCCACTTTTAATTTGGGATTCAAATGTTGGGATTTTAGTTTTTATAAAGATTCAACATTTGAATTTAAAATAATTTTTCTATTTAGATTAGATAATAAACACCAAAACGCAAATGAAATTCAACCAAAAACTCCTACCGGTATCGTTTCTTCCTGAAACTTGTCAAGGGATTGATGATCTATATTTCAAAATAATGTGCAAAATCAGCTTTCAAAGTATTATGCAAGCTTAGCATAAAAATGAAGTTATGTTTCATAACTAGGGCACCACGTCTGATAATTCATGTCTGATCATTCATGGATATGTCTGATATCGCTGTAGAGCTAAGGGAATAGGGGCCTGTCATGAGAAACGAAGCCCGAGCTACCAGTTAGCTAGCCCTGATTTGTGCGCAGCAGCTGAACTAATTTAGGAAATTATCCCTGTGCACTAGAGTTTTATTTCAACATTGAAAATTCCACTACTTATAAAATTGAGAATTTATACACAACTTGCATTCTTTCCAGAGAAATTTAATAAAAGACTTAATTCTGAACATCATGATTGCATCATGTAGTTTAATCACTCATCACAATTTTGTTAAATTCTTGAGCAATATGAAGCTGCTTAATTCGAGATATTGAGTAAATGAGATGCATGTGAAAGGATTATGTGGAATCAGAGTATCTAGAATATCTAAAATATTTTTTAAGTATTGGGTGTTCCAAAATTGCATTCATATACAATATGCACACATGCATACATACATGTATTTAGAAAATCTGAATATGAAATTTCTCACGAAAGAGAAACTCTTGACCCTTTCTAGTGTAATTTGTATAGTAGAAGGGTGCCATGAATAGAAGTAACGATGCTTGGCAGTCCCGAACGGTATTTCAAGTACTTTACGTAACTTTGGCTACATTTGGTAGCAGAGCGTGGTTAACAATCTTGGCATGCTTTAATAAGTTATATAGCAAATATAGCACAGAATAAAATAGAAGGCTTGGAATTAATTCACCTTAGAGAGCAAAAAAATGGGAGTAGATGAAACAGTGAAACAGGTGAAAAATATTGGAGAAATATCAATAAAATAATTTTCTTATATTGAAAATAGAACTCACACACGCTCTGCTACCAAATGTAACCAAAGTTACGCAGTGGAAGATTGTAAAAACACTTTACTGGAATTTACACGCAGATATACTTGAATTCATTTACAATATTTGTCATTCAGCAAATATATAATTGGTGTATACAAACAACATGTGCCATATGCACATAATCATATGACGCTACCGCGACAACAGTAATGAATGGTAATTGAATACCTTAGATAATTGTTGAATAGTACGCCGAGGAGTGTTAAGTAAGATTTTTAAGAATTTTATGTTTTCTGAGGAGAATTTAGGTCTAAATTAGGTATTTTCGATCAAATACGTTCCAATACATAAATATGAGTTATTTGGAATCTCCTAAAGCTACGAAATATGGGGCGTAGCAATAAACATGGAAAAATAATGTACAGGCTCATCCAGTGAAATAGCCACTACCTTATTAAATTGACGTCATAAATCACTCGATCCCGATCGAAAGAAAATTTGATATAGTGCGAATGATAATGAGTAGGCCTACACTTCGTACATTTAGTTTCTTTGACATTTCTTCGACGCTATTTTTTCACAAGCTTGATTATGCATGGCTGTATGTTGCAAATACAAATCTATACAAGCACAATGCAAAATTGAAAATGAATAAATAATAATGCTTGAGAACGCAGACATGGGATGGAAAAACATCAGATCACGGTAGCAGGGCAATGTTCAGTGTCAACCTGAATCAAATTGAAAATTTCTAAATATGGTATCCAAGAAACAAAACTGAGAGAAGTAAAATCAGAAAAACCAAGCCCGGTTTCTTGAAAAACTATTTCTCTTTGTTTTTTTCAGAAAACCAGAATTTCATGGTTTATTGAAGATCCACATTTGCTCTTTTGAAAAACCAACACATTTAAGAATGTGTGGTGAGTCAAATTCTTCCATAAGGAGAAGGTACATCTGAAAGGATACAGACCACGAATCAATTAGTATCAACATCGATCAGCTACGGCACAATCCGTTTGAACGAAACTCCGGCAACTGAAAGTGCATTTAGGCTGAAGTTTTGCCAAGGCGAGTGGTTAATACAATAGGTAAAAAGTACATGACAATACAGAGGTATTTTGTTCAGCTGTTAAGTAAGAGAAAATAATCAAAACTCAATCAATGCTTTGTTGCGTTCGGCATCAATCACCACGTAGAAGCATAAAATATCAACTCAAAAAATGTTGGTACACAATGAAAATTTATGCACCAAAATATTCAGTTTTTTGCGGAAATTATGCTCCTGAGGTCTAAAACACAGATCATTTTTAAAAAAAAATTGAACTTTTACAACATTATCTTATGTGCCTGCTTTTGATTAATGTCTTAGTATGTTAGCGCTTGATAGTGAATTCTATCAATTTTCAAAGCTTGATCATAAAACACAGAAACTTTGTTTGAATGTTCTCGTTTCAACTTATAGCAGTCTACTGAAAGAAGTGTAAACTTCCAAATTCTGCTTTCTGAGACTCCAAATCTCATGTTTATGATGTACTGTACATCTACTATGTTCAGTTATTACAGATTTCACGTACGTATATAACTGTATTGAGATCAAGATATTCACCACGGCATATTCTCCATTGAGCATTCGCTTTTATAAAGACGGTAGGAGAGTTCTGAAATAACTCACTCTCATGCACTAAATGATGAGAACTCTTTTTATGCAGACATGAAAACGCCATGAATTATTTCCTTGGCATAGCCATCTAGGGTTCCCTGCTAGGTCGCTGCTTGACTCGATAACTAAAGATCGGACCCAGGCAAGAAGCGGCTGCACAGCTCGCCTGCATGCTTGAATTTATGTTAACTTGAAAGTCCTGACTTTTCTTAACTTTTAATTACTCGCTTTACACTTCCAATTTGGAGACTTCATTTCAATTTATTGCCGTGCTAACCTGAATGAGCGAACTACATGCATGAAATAATTTTGGCGTGAGTGAAACAGCATGCTGAGAAAATGAAAGAAGCGTGATTGTGGATTGGCCCTTGCGGAGCGCATACAAAAAATATCGGATGCACTAATGGCGGATGAACGGAATATTAGCAGCAGCTCACCTCTGTTTCGTACGTGAGCGAAACATGTTGTATTTGCATACTGTATTTGCGAATTACAAAATTCAGGAAATTGGTCTAGCGGTAGCTACAAAATCAAATTATTTAACTGGTCATTAAATCAAAAAAACTACGTCATTAAATCATTGTAATTCATATTAATATAAAAACTGCCACTTTGTCAATAAGTGCTGGGCATCCGTAGTTGTTCTCTAACAGAAAACTGTTATGAGTTTGAAGTCTTAACAACTAAGACTGAAAATATAAGCGTTAGATAAAATGAAAAACCCTAAAAATATTTCAAATTGTCTTGCCTGAAATAGGATCGGTAATGAGAGTTCGATAAACGTTCCGGACCTCTTGATTCTTGCTCGTGTTTCTAGTTCGTATTGAATGTGATGTACATGTAGTATTGTACATGTAATCTTTAATGCGTCTGAACATAGATCATGATGCTAGCGGTCATCGCGACCGCTTCTTTCTTAAATTTACTTTATAACAGCTGGGTCGTAGAAGAATTTCATTTTCTTATTCTCATACTTTATCAAATCACTCTCAGTAAATTCTCTCAGCATATACTTGTGTTACTTATTCGCAAAAGTTATAGGCGAATTTATCCGAATCAGCATGCTGATCAATTGTTTGCGGGATACAAATATCCTCCAACTTGAGCATTTTTTAATATTTGTAGCATGCATTGTATGTTTACTCAAATGTTATCGGCAATCATTATCGAAGAACTTTTATCCATAAATATCTACAATACGTAATTACACAATAACTGTTCGATCAAAACTTTTCTGAAACCCTTGCATTGCCTTGTGAAGTAATTCATACATTTTCAGTTTAACATACACTAGCATGTGTGAACTGCAGCAACACAATGCAGCTCCTCATGCTATACTGTTATCTTATCACGGCGCCCGTTGTCGAATACAATACGGATGGACATGCTGTATATGCTATACCACGCTTATTGAGACTCGATCAATGTATCGAAAATTTTGTCAACGTTTTGTATCTTGAGTCATCATCTACAGTGTGCATTAAAGAACGAAAAATCAATGAAGATCATTCACCGGTGCCTCCGTCTATCTTTTACATTGATAACGAACGTTTTAATAGCGATTGACATTCTATACCACATTTACAAACATGGAATTAAGTACACTGAGTCACCTTCACACATCGAGAAGCCAAAGTTCTTGCAAGACTCAAAATACGGACAACACAAAATCGCGCAACTTGATGGCCTGAAAATTCATTACGTTGAAAGTGGAGATCCAACGAAGCCTTTGATGCTGTTCCTTCATGGTTTTCCGGGGTTCTGGTACTGCTGGCACCATCAAATTGTGGACTTTAAAAAGGATTTCAGAGTTGTGGCTGTCAATCTCCGAGGATATGGTGACTCTGACAAACCTCAACAAGTGGCTGCATACGGGATTGACACATTGGTGGAAGATTTGAGACAGCTCATCTGCCATCTTGGGGTTTCGAAATGTATTTTAGTCGGACATGATTGGGGAGGTGTAATCACATGGCGTTTCTCACAACTGCACCCGAAGTTGCTAAGAGCAGCTGTGATCATGAATGCTCCACACATCAAAGTATTTACAGAAACTGTGGAGAAGAACATAAAACAAATTCTGAGATCCTGGTACATTTTTTTCTTTCAAATGCCATGGTTGCCAGAATGGTATATCCGCAGAATGGATTTAAAATTCATCGAGTACTGTTTCAGTGGACTGAAGAAAACTAGATTATCAGAATTGGAGATGAGGGGATATAAAGCGAACATGAATCAACAAGGCACATTAACTGCTGCCCTTAACTTCTACCGCGCGTTACTTCGTCATCCGTTAACCACTGGTTGTGACGGCATCATTGAAGTACCAGTTCTCCTTTTATGGGGCACAGAAGATACTGCACTAACAATTGACATTCCCACGGCTTGCAAAGAGTACTGCAGGAACATTGCTGTGGTATTTATGGATGGAGCTAGCCATTGGGTGCAACACGATATGCCAATGGAAGTGAACATCGCTATGCGTCAATTCATTTCACAGCAATAAAGATAAATCAAATAATTTTCATTTAGGCCAGGCCTTGGATGATTCGACAGCTTCATCTAATAGTGATTTGCTATTCATGTGGGACATTATTTCTCAGTTCATTCCTTTCTATTTCTTAATGCGAATTGTGAATTGAAATGTTGTTCTTTGGGAAAGGTCAAGCAGTCATTAAATGTTATGTTTATTGAAGTGCATGTATATTGACAGCTTGCTGCCAACGAATTTTAAGTTATCAATTATGGGGCCTATCAAAAAATATCTGGAATGTTAAGATAAAAACATTAAGGAAAGTAACAGCCTAAACAACACAGAAAATAATAAATTTTAATGATAAATTAAAATAAAGCAGCAAAATATCAAAAATGATAAAAATATAGGTTGCGCAAATACGTATATTCACCTGCAGAAGAATGAGAATGAAACTCTATTCAAAAGGTTCTCCCTAAAATTAATATCTCAACACCCGTAGAATTGATCATATGCTTCAAAGAGTAGCAAGAAAACATAAACGTCAGAATATTTCCCTTTTCCTTATATCAGAAAATCTAGATAACAAAATTTATAAGCTTTTTCGTCACAAGAAAATACTTGTTCAAATTACAAGAAAAAGTGAAACTGTGAGGGATGTAGGGTCTCTCCATTAGAAGCTCACTACAAGAAAACTTAGCCATGTATGTCATTTAATTATCTTGCGCAAGACTTGGACTGAAACAAGAACAAATTTTCTTTTCTAAATACTACTAATTTAAAGCGACATCACTGTCTATCATTTTCTTATTCGTTGTAAGTGATGAAGCAACAACTACTTCATCCATCAGAAAATATTTTAGTTACTGTCAATAGAAGTATACTTATTAGTATACTTAAATATATTTTCTATAGATCTTTTTAATGTAGGGAAACAATTGAAAAAATGCATACGAAATATACATAAACTAATGATACAAAGTTGCCTGGTCGACTATAACTTATTTACAAAATGACCTTAATATTCTGTAGGAAACAATAAAAGGCAAAATCAGTGAAACAAAACGGAAAGAAATTAAGATGGGAGTCCGGAGTCGCAAATATCTTGGCCACCTACATTGGCCCTCATATGCAGAAGCACAGCACAGGCGTTGGCACGTTGTAAACAAAGACTCAGTCTTCCTTGAATACTTGTGTATATTCCATCACGTCTATTCATCCTCTTTTATTCATGGAACTGTCGCAATCAGCCAAATTATCATAAATCAGCCTTCGTCCCGTTTTTATTATGATTTTTTATCGTTGTTGAAGTACTTTGCATTCGTTCACGGGCTTCTACTTAAGTTGCGGGTTTTTTAGCTTTTAGTCACGCATTTCTGATATGCTGTTGCATGGCAAGACTTCTAATTTTTGCACACTGAAGGGTCAAATATGTGACCGCTATTCGAAAGTAAATTTGTGAATTTACGACTATTTGTGTTCGCACTCTGGTTTTGTATTTGTGCTCTGGTTGGGTTCCTCACATCTTGTTGAAGCCAACTGACAAGATCGGTTGAAATTTGCGGAGCGTGTTCTTCGTCTGTCTTTTAACGAGGGAATTGAATCTTATTGTAAGAAACTTGTTTAGCAAAGCACAATTCACCCGATCTTGTTTGTTGGCTTCAACAAGATGTGAGGAACCCAACCAGATCACACCTTGCGCAACTTGACATCCTCAGTAAGGACTGGAAGGGCTCAAGAGACATCACTCGTGAACAAGTCTAACACCGTCGCCAGTTCTCGAGCAGTGATCTGCAATCCTCGCTATTCATGTGTTTAACACTGCGAAACGTTGGAGGACTGTGTGCAATATGGCAGCCATGACCAGGTCTTGGACTACGTGCGACATGGCCACCATCACCGGTTGTCTCATCTTTGAACTCGATGAACCATTCAAAACCGTTCCTCAGCTCGGTGAATCACAGAGTGAGCTTTTTCAACTCATTAATTCTTCTATTTGCAGCGAGTTAGAGCGTAGAGCTTGAAGTCTTGTTGATGCAGCAAAAAACTTGACATAAATTCTATCAAAAAATCAAAAAAATAGCTTATCATATAAAATATCCTTAATTAAAAAAATCGGTGTGTTGCACCTACTCAAATGAGATGCACTTAAAAATCAATATCTGCTTTCCATCGAGCGATTCAGCTTTCAAATTTTTACCATAGATCATTGACTCCACTGTACTTCGCTTTATATACTTTGGACAGCGCCGTTTCATGGACGAAGGCCTCTAGTAAGCGTGTCTCGTTAACACTGGGACAGACAAAGTACGTGTATAATGAAATAATTTGTAGGTGCAATTCATGTATGCGTAAGAAAGTGTTTCTACAAACTTTGTGATTACCCACGAAAAAGCACGTACTGTACTTTTGTTGCACAGAGCAATAGGCATGTCAACAGTATTTGATCTCAAATTATCATCATTTTTTGGCTCTATGCATCTTCCTTTCTCCATTACATGAACTGGGGAATGTGATTCCGTATTTCGATGAATTAGACAAAATTGAATAATGTCCAATGTGATTTTCGTAGACTGTATTTAGATAGCAGACTTCAATTCAATATCCAGATTGCTGTAAGATCATGCTAATTTGATGTAATATACAGTCCTGTGCAGAATATTAGCATATTCCAGGAGCGTATCCAGCTTCTTGATGAGGGGAGGGGTTGGCACAATAAAACGGCGTATATTAAATGACTTTGGAAATGCCTATCTATTTTCTTGTACTTTATATAATGTACTTATTATGCCTATGTTGAATACTTGATATAATGTAAAAATAATATGAAATAATATATAATAATGTATACCGGTATGATATAAGGCCTACTTTGTGTATGTATGTACTTTATATACTTAAAATTAATGTTATAAATTTCCATTGACACGGAAATATTAGATCTGAACATGATTTGTTGACTTCGACAATTTTATTGAGTTGAATCAATCAAACAAAATTGATTGATAGAATAGTTTTCTTGGATTCTGTAATTCGTTCAATTAATTGTTCGTTCGACAGACCGAACGCTTCCGGATTATACCTCTCCATCAGCTGGTGTTCTCGCCTTGGTTTATTGACACGCTTCAATGTTGTTATGATGACCAGATTACATAATATAGAAATGAAAGAACAAGTCCGTCTCTTTGTACTTTAATCAAATTGTATAGCCAAGATAAATAGACTACATAAATTTGTATGAATACAGGAAAAATAGCAATGCATTTAAAAATCCTTTAACTCCGATGGTGGGGGGTTGAACCTCATGAACTCCCCCTGGATCCGCTACTGTAGGCATATTCTTTCTAAGATGCATGATTTCGTTGAAAAAGTTGTATATGTCATCTATAAACTCGTAAATGCATCTTTTCAATACAACTTGGTCCCAGCTTTCATTACATGTGTCTCTGCGGGCGTCTTTAGTAAGAAGACTCCGAAAGCTTTCATTCTAAAGTTCACCGTCCTGCAGCAAGACCAGGGCTGAATGCCTAAAATATCACGGAAAAACTTTTCCTCTAGTCGTCACTGGACAGAAAGGGAATGGAGAAATGTTCGTTCTTTGGATTGAACTGTGGTCCGGAAATTTAGTTCTTATTCAGAGCATGTTCGAAGGAACATGGGAAGAGATAACACCACAGATTCACGACTTATGTACGTGTGAAGTACGCAACCTCAGTGATTATCTGCGGCTGCCTACAATTACAATTGAACGAGGTGGCTTGTGGAATTCGATAGCCAAAGAGACCATCAATGTGTTGATCAATTCTTCACGAGAAGCTTTCTTTGTTATGAAACTTCGAGGATGCACACATTGGGGCACATGTTAGGACACCGGCCCATGTGGCGATGCAAGTGTGGATGGCCACGATAAAGCAAGGCTCACTTGTGAAAGATTGTTTTGTCAGCTCGCCAAACTTGAACGTGACAAAAAATTATTGGACATCGGTAAAAGCAAAGTGTCGTTTCTGAAGTCAACATATCGTGTGAACAGATTACGTTTGGGCACACGAATGCATTCCGGAGTAGGCCTCATTTTGTCGATTCCATGCATTGCTACATGTATGACGGCATTGCAGCTGAAGGTCAAGCTAAAAAGTATGAAACACGTGTGTTATTTGAATGGAAAGCAGTATCAACAAAATGAGCAGTCATACATTATCTGTCATCACTTGGAGCCATCCACGAAAGAGAACAACGGCGTGATGACGAAGTTGGCTTTCACTTGTAAAAAGTAGCAATCAGAAAGCTTCAGCCAAACGGCTATTTTTCTCTTTGAAATAGTGTATATTAAAAAAGTCCCGGTTTTGATAGTGTTAATAAACCAAATAATATTCTTCGAAGATTATCAAATTATGTCTCTAACTCAACCATTCAGCGGGCATGTGTCCATTATCAAAGGCGAGGCGTCACTAGGTGACATGCCACGCGTAATTCACGCGTTATTACGGAGCACCCCAAACATACGTGGTTAAAGACATTCTTTTCTTCTACCCGCGTACATACGCGCTGCACTAAGAGTCAGAAATCACTTGAACTGTTAAAGCATGGAGAATGTTTATGAATACGCGCGGGCGAGCGTTTATAGTTTGCGCGTCGTCCACGGTTGTCTGCGCTGCCGCTTGAACCACTAAGATGAACCGCTAAGCATGTTCTGCCTTCCCTGAGCATGAAATTGAGGTCCTATCACATTGTTTAGCCTCTGATACATGCAGACAGATGAGACGCAAAGTCTATATAACATGACTGCCGACAGATGTTGCAGCAATGTCGCGGATGTTTAGGGTCATGTGTAATTACGCGTAGTTTACGCGTAATTGAGCGTGGCATGTCACCTTGGTCTCACGCAGCAAATAGATATTTCATATCCGAAAGAAATAACGATTGTAGTGGCTAAAAATTTCTGAAAATGGGTTCACGTAACCGGTTTTAGACAATATGGGAATAAAACAAAACATGTGGCAAAAACTAAGCTTCCCTAGATGCTAAAATAACATTAGTACATGTGGTACATGATACAATAGAGCATAAGAGTGTCGACCCAACAAGATGTCAGCAAAACAGTGAACATTCTATATTAAAAGATTCAATTTTTGCGGAGATTGCGTTCCTGTGACCTAAAAAATGTTTGATCAATTTTTAAGAATCTCAATTGTTGCAATTTATTCCTGTGTTTATATATTAGCGATTTGGTGCCCTATATAAGAAATATGAAGTCTGCTACAATCAAGGAACTTCATGAACAGCATTGTAATGCAGGTCTTCATGCAAAAGTTGGGATCTTATTCTGCTTTTTGACTGAAATTTCAAGTTTACTAGCCTAGCAAAACCAGTTAATAGCATTTTTCCACCAGGTTAAATGGAGACTTAGTCCAAATTGTTAACTAGCAGACTGCAGTGTATTCTACCGTCAATGAAAGTCACTTATGTGCAAAGTTATGAATAAATTGAATGATGTTCTGTTGTGCAGTTAGAATTCAACTATATCTATGTGAATCAACTCAATCTTCATAGGCATATATGATTTCATTTCCTTTCTTATCTGAATCTGAGTAGTATTGGTGACCCATTTGCATCCTCTAAGTTAATCATGATCATTGTCTTTGATTGCGACATTTTACTCTATATTACTCTACCTACACATACAGTGCAAGTAGTTTAAGTGGCATGATCAATTTCAAGACAATGCTCTTAATATTAAGGCTGGGTATTCAAGTAAGACATTTCCATAGAAGCGGATATTACCTCTCCAAGGTTGTCATGACACGAAGGATTTGTAAAATGCGATTCGTTCTTCTGAATTGTTATCATGATCAGTCGAATCTGTGTTAATTTCTCCAAAACTGCAAAAATGTGCATATCTCATGTGTTATTGGGTTCATCTACTAAAATCGAAGCTGCATGCACATTGGGGATTTAATTAATAATCTACCTAATAGAAGTACTTACTCTATACAAGATACGATATTTCACCGTGCAGTGCTGGTCACGTAACGGCCCGTGAGCCAAGCTCTACACCAAGACTCGCCGGTGGGCTGAATTGACAGAATGTTGAGATCAATATGCACATACTTCTTATGACAGCATCAGGCTTTCATAAAATCATTAGGTCAGGGTGCCAATGTAATTTTCTTTATCACTCGAAGCATTTCATCGAAACGCAATTTTTTTGTGCTGACATCATATGGCTGACATCCTCTTCAACATCTCCGATTGTTGCTTATGGCATGCTTTCTCAGTCGATGTCGTTCGTAGAGAATACATGTAAGCAGCCTGATTATCGTCTGCAATTAACTAAGTGAAAAAATGACACACGAAGTGTTACAAAGTAGGCCTAGTCTTATCTAACTCCAAATTTCCTGAGTACATTTTACCTCTATTTAACTGATTGTTGACATAATCAGTGTGCAGATTTCTGAAATTATCGAGTCACAGTCTTTAATGAAACAAATAATATTATGCTGCCACTTATCACGTCATTCAGTTGAACTACTGAAAATTTAGTGCATTAGTAGCATAGTATTCTTTGCATAATTTAAACAATGCGCGAAACTTGGTGCGGTGAATTTAGAAAACACAGCAACCACATTTATTGATGATATGAAGTGCATGAAATAACAGCCCACTTCGTTTAGGCGTCCACCAAAGCACTTGAGAAAATTAATCTGTCACATTTTCAGACACGTTTGTCCGCATCTGGGCTTGACGGTGATTTTTATTGATTTGATTCAGATGATTCAAACTAAAGGCCCAAATCTCATAAGGATGGGTATGATGCTCCAGATTCTATGCCTCATCTGAGTGATTTTCTTCTCTATAATTGGCGTCAGGTATTTTCTTCTATCAATGATGATGCCTCAATACAGACGGTTAACAGCAGTAAAGTTGAAGAGCTGTATGTAGAATACTTCAAACAGGATTTCCAGTGTACAGGCCTGAAAGGCCTATTTTTGGAGTTAGTTATTGCTTCACTATCAAAATTCTATACTTAAAAAGTAATTGTGATTAGATGGGCGCATATCTTTTCGAACGTACGACCCAGGTTGGCATATAATTAAATTTTATAAATGTATTATATTAATATTAAATTATATATCTATATATTATAATATATAAATATATATTATATCAATATATAAAAATATACCGGTATATTACATATGTAATATTATCATATAATTATATTGTTATTAATATATAAATACATTGATATATTCTTCCCACACCACATTTTTCAAGTTTTCCAAAATCATCAAATTTCGCCAAAGTTTGAGTTTAGAATAGACTTGATCTGTCACTGAGTGACATACATCACAACACGACTGAGAAGTCTTACTTGAACCCTGTGATGAAGGATTGGTCCCTTGGATACTCAGTTAGAATACTAGGTACAGCTGTGATCAGAGTTGGAAAAGTCGGAATTGGAATTAATTCCATTTTTCGTCGGAATTGGAATTGACGATATTTAAATCTACTGGAATTGGAATTGACCTTGATAAACCTCAATTCCACTTTTTCAATAGACCTGTGATAAATCTATTTGTACAAAAATTGAAATCACAGTTCTCGGCCGTTGTGTTAGCTGCACGCACAGATAAGAGAGAGAGAGAGAGATAGATCGACAGAGGTAGATTCATTCTATTGTTGAATAAAGGGTGCTAATTGTGACTTCGATGGGCCTACAGCCACCGGACAATGTTAATTCAGCGATTAAGCAAACAATGAAAAGACAATCATCTTCTTTCAATCTGTTATTTAGTTATTTATCATGTAAGATAATTAATCAAAATAAAACAATTGTTGAATTTAGTTATTGATTAGATAAGCACAAAAATTGGAGATTAACTTAATTGTTGTACACACGAAAAACAATCGGTAATATCATAAATATCATGAATATCAGTGTCACTTATACCGTCAATCTTCAATCGCACTCGCTGATGTGTTGCCGCATACGCTACTGTGTTGTTGATCGCTGGTAGGCAGTTGTAGTTGTTACTTCTGTAGTCAAGTTACACCGCGAGAGCCCGGAGTTCTTCTAACAGCTACTGAAGATGTCGTATGTGTTGTTGTTGGTAGTTGTTGTTGTTTCAATATCTCATCGTCTCTAATTTATGCAAAATTTTGACACTTGACGATAAATCCACTTTCTTTTGAAAATTGGAAGAGTTTCCTTTAATCTCTGCTCGTTAGCTTTCGACCCGACCACATTTCGTTCTTATCACGGAATTTTTAATCTTCTTTTTTAACATGGACCATTAATCAGTTTTCATGATATCATTTTTATCGTCGTTTTTTCTTCCATCAACAATCACGTTATTCGCACATTGAATTTCTTTCTTCTGTCAGTTTATTAACAGATTTATTCGCATCTCTCTCTCTCTCTCTCTCTCATAGAAGTAGATAATAGTACACTAGAATGGAAGTTTGATATCTTGCCTATGTACAATGATGGCACATGGAAAAATCTATGGTTTGTAGATCAGATTCGATCTAAAACATTGCATCATAGTCAAACTATTTGCCAAGTTGGTTGTGGAAGTTGTTGGCAGCAAATTAATGCAGGATTTTTATAAAGATAATATTAAGTGAGATGGTGGCATTGTTTCATGTGGTATAGCCTACTATTCCCTGGGTTGGTATATTGTGTCGATTTGCAGCAGTCATTAACAACTATTTTTCAAAATTCGAATTAAAAATTGGTCCACAAAGTCATAATTGAAAGTGGGCGGTGCACTGGTTGTAAGAATATCTCGAGAATTCAATAGAAAAAAATTCTAATTATAGGATGATTTCTCCTTCATATGGTTAAGAAACCTAGCGCATTTGTCGAATAAAAACATTGAAAGCTTCTTCACCGACAATAATTTCTCAGATAAGTGAATAGTCGCTGGAACTTTTCAATTACCGGTAATCATTAAATGACACATGTGATATAGTGTGATGATATTTTGGAAGCTGATATTCGAAAGCATGTAAAGATTTTGAAAATTGTTCAAATATAGTGAACAGGGGAGCCCTTTCAAGTAAAATGAATACTCTGAGATTTCTTGGTCTCTGATTTCAAGCTGGAGCAATGTATATTCTGTAAATCGACATTCCAAGTTGCATATGTGACTGATAATACTCTTGATAGATTATAGGAGCAATATTTCAAAATGATGAACGTACAGAACGTTTTAAAGGATTTTCTTTGTCATCCTGTCGCCGCAGTATTTTGTAAATTCACTATTGCTTTTGTGTATGATCTTTGGACAAGGGGCAGCAATCCAGATCACAATTTGGCTTGATAAATATAAATACAATTAAGAAAACATGTAAACCAGCTCGCACAATTTGCGTCTTGCCCAAACTTAGTTCCCCCGGCGTGTGCCATAATTTTCATGCAATTTCCATTCTAGGACTTTCTATGGTACTGTTAATTTCTATGCTCTCTCTCTCTCTCTCAGCGTTTGATTCTTTGCTGACCGTTAATTTTCCTTTCTATTTTTCACAAGATGTTGAATATCTCGTTTACGAAACGAAAATGGCGTAGGCTGACCGGCTACATATATACATGTACATGTACACAAGAAATATGAACTATGAACATGAGAACGCACATAGGAACGACGCAGGGAACGGCACACAGGAATAACGAGGATAGGTAGGATACGGGCACATGGGTTAGATTGAAGCGAGGAAACTTTAGATACATTAACATATACGCGTCATACAATTATCGGAATTGAATCTCATTATGGAATTGGAATTGGAATTGAATTGAACTGTTTCGACTGGAATTGGAGTTGGAATTGAAATTTCTGCTCTGGAATTGGAATTGGAATTAAAAGATTTCAGTGGAATTTTTCCAGATCTGGCTGTGATCATGAATTTCGTGTGATTGTTGTCTACAGACAAATGACGAGCAGTTGTCTAATTCCGAGGGTGCAAATGTTCTACAAGTCAGATAAGAGGAGTTTTACACATTCAACGCTATGCCACGTTAGTGAGAACAAGTAGGAGCAAGAGAAGATCGTTGACGATGCAACACTTCCGAGTGTCAACAACAGAAATGTTGATGGGAAGGAATTGAAGTACCGCATGTTAATTGTACCTGTGATCCACCAACTGAGTTAGTACAAGCCGTTTACATGACGCTGTGTCACTTAGCAGGATCAAACCCCCACCACCACACATCAGTAGTCACACTAATCTTGATCAAAGAATAGAATAACATAGAATAGTATGGAGCAAAATAGGGTGGAGTAGCATTTATTTCACTCTTCCCTCGAGATATGTCATTTATCTACGGTAGATTCTGAGCATTTATTCTACAGTGTAGAATAAATGATTCTTAGTAGATTTCATTTATCCCTAAAACTAGGATCCTCTAGTTTATGACTTGCATAGCTATTAAATCGCGAAATAAATATGTTTTATCCCACTGATTTCATGGAGATAACCATTCAGAATAGTCATAGAGTTCAATCATGTCCAAGCTACATTCCCAAATTTTCACACTACCCAGATAAAAACAATATTATCATGTATAACGTTACGCATAAATCATTAACATTTTACAATACAATTTGAGATTTTAATAGCACTTTAAACTAGTCCTCTGCTAGAATAGTGCTCCTGGGAATATGAACAGGAAACACAAAGGAAAGTTAGGATTTAAAGTTAATTGTCACATTTGAGCAGTTATTGAAAACCGGAGCAAAAGTCACCGTTCCCTGAAACTCCTGAGCACTTTCGCAGGTCTTGGTCGTTTCGTATACTACCGCATCCATATTTTCAAACACCGGGGTTTCCTTACTTGACGTTGGAATCAATGAACTTTCACCTTGATCGCTTGGCTTCGCATTGCAGTACAGAATTTCTGTCATTCTTTCATTATAGTGTTCGGCAGTGAAATAGCATTTGTCAGCCTTTTCAGAGATACGACCTGTCTTCTTTTGGTCAATTTCTTTTGAAACCCCGGCGTTGATCAGTCTCTGCTTTGCAGATCGGCGGAGGCTGGTATTTGAATAAAAGATTTCTTTTGAGTTTTCATTGTTTGAAAATGCACTCAAGTCTTCATTGTTTAGTGTTTTCATAAGTTCACGTGTGACTTTCTCTATGGCGTGAATTCCAAACGGACTTTGCCTGTACCATTTATCTCCTTTAGGATTCTGAATAGGAGTCAAGTAAAAAGCATTGAGACCTTGAATTTTTTTACGATATGAAACATATAATTTGTACATGGCGATTGTGCATCTGTCTGGATTTTCTTCGTTTGGGTAAATGACTGTAGTCTTTGGCTCCATTCGACTGCAATTCAAGCCAAACTTGTTGTTTTTAGATGTTCTCTCTACATACCGCAAAGTTTCTTGTCCGTTCATGATTTCCAAAAACAACTGGGAGTTATCACCGTATTCGAGATCCCTATGTTCTTGACCGGCGCGTAAGGAAAGATGGACGCCCAGATGATATATGAGTGTATATAAAAAACTGTCTTGGGTTAGAATAACCAAATGATCCGTTCCGCCAGAGCATTTCTTCGTGTTCGTACTCTATCACAGCCGCTCTTCTTGCGAGATTCAGGTAGCCCTTTCTTGCAGATAACTTCAACTGAGCGTCTAACACTTTCCTACACTCCACAAATTCTTTATCCTTAAAAATGGACCATGATTTATGGAAAGTGTTATTGAAATGGTGCTGTATCATTGCAACAATTCGGCTCGGAGAATACATAGCTTTTGTTACTCGTAGATTCTGAACATTTATCTCCTGAAATCAGTGGGATGATATATAGTTATTGAAGTGTATGTAAAAATGAGAAAGTTGGTACAGCAAAAATGTATTGTACTTAAAAAAATATAGTAATTGACAAACTCAATAACCACCAAACTTCAAATAGTTGCCCACTTGTAAGATTTCTACTCACTTCCTCATAGAAAGATGACATGCTGGCAAAATGAAGCGAAGCTTAATGCCCATGTACAGAAATGCAAGATCCTCCACCATCCCAATTTTGGCATCGATGGATCTCGTCTCCTTCGGTACAGGGCTTGGACACCTTAATACGCCCAACTGCTATGATGTAACAAATAATCTTCATGGACTTATGAAAGCTGTAGCCTACATTTACTGACTTTGGAGAATGTTAGACTGCCACGGTAAAAATCATCTCAATGGATTATTCTGTAAATCGAAGCCTTTTATATTGAATCAAAATCATTTATATCAAAAATGTCATTTGGATAGCCTAAACTTGTTGTTGTTACAGCCTTGGAGGCACAAATGACCATTTTCAAACATTGATTTTCTGCCATATATTTGGAGCTGACCGGATTTACCGCTTTTCACATCACTCCATTTTGAGCATGATTAATGGGACAAGCATGTTTCATATCACATATAAAAGGAATAATTGAATACAAGCTGATTTGTTGAATTAATTTTTTTGGATGATGGACTTTCAAATTTTATCAGGCATGAAAAACGCCGTAGGATTTAGCATAACGACTTCAAATATGAATAACAAAAAGTTACAGATAAAATAGCGATAGCCAAGCTTGCTAGTCAGAAGGCCTATCGGTATTTACTGATGGTGTGCGGGAAATAGGTATTGCTGATAATTATTTCTGGCACCGGTGATCATTGATTGCACTTTATAACATTAACATAATGTATATGTATACATACATGTATATATCGTTGTCGTCCATGTCTACCTCGCAAAGCATTTATAGAATCATGTAATCCGTTTTGTAAGAGTTCAGCTAGACCATTCATCCATTCCGCTACACTAATCAACAATCTTCCACCTCCTTGATTCACAGGCAATGTCAGATGATCAGAAATTGCACCACTTGACTTCATCCAAGTTCTCAAACGGCCATCGCCACCTCTGAGACAGACGGAGGGACAGAAGCTTCATCACTCCAACTCGATTCCATCCCTTCACAATTCTATTCCATTGAGAATGCTAGTGGCAGTGCTCCATCACCCACTTCAACTGCAAGCTCTTGTGTTTGGTGGTCAATTCAATCCCTAATGGTCTCTTACTTTTGGTCTTTAATGAAATAGCGATAGCCAAGCTTGCTAGCCAGAATACAATAAACTTGGAGAATATCTATGCAGGGTTCCACATGAACCCTTGCCAGTCAAATTCAGGTACCGGTAAATATTTTTCGTTCCGGCCGCATTGTAGAATTGTCATCCTCTATATACGCATAATATCATCAAAACTACTAGTTTATTTGCATCATTCAATATTGGATCCTCGAACTAAATATTTCATAATTTATTAGATTTTTAACAAACCAAATTGATTTTATTAGATTTAAGTATTCATTAGACAGAAGACCTGAACGAACGAATTATAATTGATCACGGAAAGAAAGAATATCAATGTGATGGATGCGCTTCAATTTCAGAACGAAGTCTATAGAAATTAGGTTCGAATTTTGTTACCACAGCTCTGATTAGATCCGAAGTATGCTTGCACGTAAGTCGATTTCTCTGCTTATTCTTTTACGTCATCAAGCGACGAAAATGTTTGTCCGTATACAAACGTGGATTCAGGCATGGAACTGACAATCGTGCTGACATTGAGTAGATTTTTGTGATTAACTTTTTCAGAATTGAAGAATCGACTCCAAACTGTCGTGCTGTCGTCTTCAATACGTCATTTGCTTTCAATTCAATCAGCTCCAATTCACATCGTGGAAGAGCTTCCGTAGATACAAATGGTGCATATGCGATCAATTCATCTGGTTGAACCACCCATGAATCAGTCAGAAGAGTGAAGAACAATTTCTGGGATCTAAATTCATTGAATCTTGTTTTAAATTCAGACTTCAACGATTCGATGCAATCGATAAATAAATTCAGACCTCATAATTCCCACTCCTGATTGAAATGAAGGCAATGTGAACTCATAAATCAGACCTTCCGGCCGCAAAACCCAAATTTTTGGATCGAATCAAGCGGTCGCACAACATGCTTCAGCCGGCCGCATGCGGCGGAAAAACCTAGTTTGCGGAACACTGATCTTGTGATGGAACTTAAATTTACGATAAAATTAAATCAGTTTCCAAACTTAAAAGCCTATCGGTATATATTACTGATGGTGTGCGGGAAATAGGTATTGCTGATAATTATTTCTGGCACCGGTGATCATTGATTGCACTTTATAACATTAACATAATGTATATGTATACATACATGTATATATCGTTGTCGTCCATGTCTACCTCGCAAAACATTCATAAGACATTATATAACATTTATAACGTTTTGTAAGAGTTCAGCTAGACCATTCATCCATTCCGCTACACTAATCAACAATCTTCCACCTCCTTGATTCACAGGCAATGTCAGATGATCAGAAATTGCAAAACCTGACTTCATCCAAGTTCTCAAACGGCCATCGCCACCTCTGAGACAGATGGGGGGACAGAAGCTACATCACTCCAACTCGATTCCATCACCTCACAATTATATTCCATTGAGAATGCTAGTGGCAGTGCTACATCACCCACTTCAACTGCAAGCTCTTGTGCTTGGCGGTAAATTCAATCCCTAATGGTCTCTTACGTCTTTTGAAGTGCTCACTTTTAAGGGACGTCTCACCGTTTTGTTAGAAGTCGTCGGTTGTTGAAACGAATTCCTCAAGTCGGCCGAAGTCAAAGATTGACAGTTTCCTATAATGCGGACATTATCCGATCTGTTCGAAAACTTGGTTTTCTTTTTCGACCAGATTCAACTTCTCTGGAAAGGGGAAAATTGCTTTTTAATCTGTGGGCGGTGGCTTTTGGGACTCTTGCTTTTCGGCCAACTAGTCGTTCGGAATGTCTCTGAAAAAAGGACAGAAATTTGCCAATCCAGCGTGATAATAGTCTCAATAGCGCCAATAATGTAGACAACTTTTCAACAATCAACAGCCGAGCAAAAGTTGTGCAATAAATTTGAGACATCATAACTTCTTTAAAGATCGAGCGATTTTGACGAGCAATAGTATACATCAAAAAATGCCCAGAGATGACCTTTTAACCTGGTGTCTGATTAAGCATCATGCCCACATGTTATCATATTGAAAATTCACGATTTTCACATTGAATTGCTACCTCTGCCCACCTTGAACAATAACGGATGCGAATATATATTGTTGAATATGTCAAGGCAGGAGAATCGATTGAAGTTTGGCATAATTTAGGTGGTCCGTTTTTTATGATCAACTGTGTAGTTAGATTTTGAGGTATATGCTCCCTTTTATGTAATGGATAATGCATAGATTTGAAGTCATTATTTGCTGTAATTGCCGAAAGCCACAGGCTCGAGGTCATTATGACAAATAATGACCGAAGAAATCTTTGCTTTATCTGTTATAATGCATGGCATTTTTCATAGAAGTCTGCACTAGGTTAATAATTTCCATCCAGGAAAATAATTAGCTACCTGCTTCGAGGAACTTATTAACCTGTGGACATAGAAAGCCTTACAATATCATGCATTATGTAATAGATAATGGATGATTTTGAGGTCATTGTAGAACTTATTAACATCAGGCCGCTAGGCCTGAGGTTAATAAGTTCTACACTATATGACCGAAATAAATCATCCATTATCTGTTGTAATGCAAGCTATAGATATGTTTCAGGAGAGGTTGATAATTTCCATAATTACCTCTAGACACGGATATCTTGAAGTCTGTATCTTGATATTTCACAAATTTTTGATTAACATTTTTCCATTATGAAACATGACATGTCACCATGCTATGATAAATTTTACATGATCTAGCAACTTAAATCCGATGTAGAATTTGAAGGTACACTTATTTGAACCATTGGAAAGAACTCTTGATTTCGATGCGTTGAACTTAAATCTCCAAGTGTCGGCACATTTCTTTGCGATCATCAGTTGCTGGTTTAGCCCTTCATGAGCGTGATGTCATTTGCATACGAAAATGGACTGAATGGGACAAGATTAAATCGCAGTGCGTAACCCGCATCAGGAATCTCCTTCAAGATATCATTATTGAACATACAATACAGTCATGGAGAAAGTACACTCTCTGCCTCGTACCTCGATCAATATTCAAATGTTCAGATATCACTCCTTTCAAGGAAATTTGTGAATCATGCCATCTTTTTAGAAAATTCCAAATATAACCTGGAATTCTTGGGTTATCATTCTCAAAATCGCTGCGTATACCCATTACCATTTCAAAGTTTGAATAACAATCCAGCAGCATGCCAAATAGAGTCAAAACACTTTTCAGCATCCAGTGAGGCAATGAGAAGTGGAAATTTGAATTGATTATGGAACAAGATGCAGTTATTTAGCGTTGCGGAAAGCATGTCTGTACCAGGTACCTATGCATTTTCGAAAACCAATTGTGAAGATGAGACACAAATGAGTGAGTTCAATTCATTGAGCATGATGTACTCCATACGTTTAGAAAGAGGAGTGCTCACTGTGATTCCACGTGTGTTTCCCGGAATATTGGGATCCTTACCATTTTTGGGTGTAACATGCATTATTCCGACATCAAAATTCGTGGGAGTAACGTCTAGGGATATAATCGTGTCGAAAAGGTTAGACAATTTCGCAAAAGTAATAGGGTTTTCACCTTTTAACAAATGATTGACAGATATTCCATCAGGTCCAGGGCAAGAATTTGTATTCAATCGACGAAGTGCCTTTTTAATATCGTGGGACATCCCTTGTTTTGAAGAAAAATTGAAGCACTTACTGTACTCTTTCGACTTACTGTTAACCAATTTTGCTACTTTTTGTTGAAAAGTATTAAGTTCTGAATCGTCATTCTTAAACAAACGTTCAAATGTGAAATGATCATCGGCAGTGTTAATATTGACAAATTGATTAATTTCTTTTGTTCCATCTTTTTCCAGAATTTTTTTGTATTACCACTGGCAGCAAGATTGTTCAAAATATTATATTTGCTTTTGATATTTTTATTGCACATATTTTTTGATGCATCGCGGAAGTTTTTCTTCACTTTCTTGTAGATGTTGTGGGTAACACCAAACTTACATGTATGTTTGCCACTTCCTTTCCAAAAATTCCACCATATGTTTATCTTTTTCTTTAATTTTGTGAGACTATTATGCCAGTATTTCTATTTCTATAACTAGCACAACCAGAAATTTCATTGCACCTATCAGAATATCGATTTGCTTATGGAGAAATGTTTTAGCATCTCTTAGATTTGAGATTTCAGGCAAATTCAATGCGTCCATTGATTTATGGTTTTCAGTCAATGTATTTATAATTTGCGCATTTCCGTTTGTCTGACCAGTTGAAATAAAGCTTTTCAATTTTCTTCGTGTCTTCTTCCATAGGTTTTCTTGCTTGATGGATTCTTAATTGGAGGATTAGGCATAAAGGAAGATGGTATATCGGGCAAGTTAGAGGTACTTCAGACATTACATCACACGATTTAATCTGATATACAAATTCCTTGCTTAAAAGAATGCTAATTCTTAAAAGAATGCTATAAATTCCTTGCTTAATTAGTCTATTAACGACAAGGCATCATAAGATTCATTTATGAATGTCCATGATGCACTAGGAGGATGTTCAATGTTTGCAGCAGATAGTTTATTACGTTTCACGAAATCAGAAAATATTTTGTCAAAAGGATTAGGACGTCCGATGAAGCATTGAAATCACCCATTATACAAATACTATAGTCTGACATATTTTCATTCACTACAGTATCGATTAAATCAATACTTTCTTGATATTCTTCAATGCATTTTAATTTTTTTGCATTTTTTTCGGGTATCAAAATATGGAAGATAGACACTTATGATTATAACAGGCTCGATTACACCTTGAAAATACACTTTTGCCGCTATAACTCGAGGGTAAGGTAAATCCAAATTCTGGATGCAATCTATTTTCTCTTTCTTTCCCATCAAAGCGAGTCCACCATAGGGACGACCATGATACTAAGGAGAAATTTCTGTCATAGACGACTTGCTCAATTCGTGATGAGCTGGAAAAGTGTCATCAATAATGCATAACTCATGGGGCCATAACATTGTTTCACAAAGAAACAATATGACAGTATTATCACTCATATAGTACTTTATGACAGTAAAGCTCCTCTTAAAACTGCCACAATTGTAAGAAACAAACCTCCGACCATCATTGACAACCTTGAACCTCTTTACCATCATTTATGGATAATATAATGATTTTTTGCTGCATCATAGACTTCTAGATGCTAATTGATTTTTTGACGTAATAATATTTCTTCTAGAGACAATACTGATTCCTACTACTGATCAGTGCATATCTTTTGTTTAAATTTGCATTTGAATTTTGATGTCTGAAAATATGTTTAAGCAAATAGAAGGTGAGCAAATAGGCGGTTTGAATCAAGAAGAAATGGATTTTTTAGAAGAACTTTCAAACGACATGCATGAAGATGATAACATTTAAGTGAATCAATTTCTGGTTTGCCAACCACTTTAGATAGGGAGTTGAATTCTGAGAGTGAGCAGCCAAATAGCACTGCTGAACAGGAGCAAGAGAGTGAGAACTTGGAAGTGAGTCCACAAGTCAACCGACTGCATACTACAGCTCCGTTTAGATTGTGCGCTATTGGTGTGAGCTTCGTGAAGATCAAAAAATTGACGAACAATAATAAAATAGCTAATAGATTCCTTGCGAATGGGCATCCGAAAAGGCTTGTTTATTCTATTTTATTTTCACCTCCACATCGTAGATCAGCTAAATATTTAAATAATAAGAAGTCAAGAATGTACATCGAATTCCCGTTCATAAATGATTCATTCTCAACACGTTTCAGACATACAGTTAAACAGTCAGACAAGAATATACGTATCTCCTGGATAAGTCAGAAACCGATATGGAGACGTCTCAAGCCTAAAAACCGGATTAAACGTGACGACAGATGCATTTGCGGGGGCAAAAATTTATGTTGTCAAAAGAATGTTGTTCATCGTGCTGATTCTATTCATTATGATCATTTTTATGATGGTGAAACTCATCGAACTTTATTTTCTCGTATCAAAGAACATCTTACGTTTTCATCGTACACTGTGCTCTGTCATCTTGCTCATATTCATTTTATTTCTACCCCATCGTTTACTGACGTTTCCTTTTCAGTTCTCTGGTTTTGTTGATTCCACACATAGGAGACGTTTGAAATGAATAGAATCCGGCAACTAAACCCAGAAATCAACACAAAATCTGTTTGTACTGTATCTGTTCAATACTTTGTGGGAGGCTGGGTGGGTGAGACGGTCTCTTTTATATCTATGCTCTTGCAATATTTCTATGTGGTCTTTTATGCATTTCCAAGAACTTTTACATCTATGGTAGTTTGCTCTTGACACTTGCATTTTAGCTCTGCTTGCTTTATGCTCTTCTTATCATAGTTCATGATTAAGTCGCATGCCAAAACTGGTTTTTTTTACATGCCATACACATGCCATGGCATGCCATGCCATGTGTTTTTGAAGTATGTTGAGTATTACATGTAGATCTGTTACAGCAAAAATAGTGAAAACTGCTCATATTGCTCTGATACTCATATTCCTCCGGCCTCCTCTATAAGCCGATTTGAGTTAAGAGCGTACTTATTGCGTAAGTAAAAGAAGCCAAGTTTGTACTTTTATAAGAGAAATTGCAATACTTTGTGCTGGCAATGGCATGTTAATTTATGAATTGGCATGTTGATTTTGGGCCCAACATGCCAGAGTGCATGTGGTCTGAAGAAATAAAAAAAACCAGTGCCAAAATATTGAACATTTTTATTCAGAATAAACTTTTATTGGTGTTCGTCAATTTTTTGATCCTCGCACACTGAAGCAATAAGTTCAAGAATTTTCTTAAGAATTCAAATTTACCTGATGACATTTCTACCATGCCAGTCTGATATTTGCAAAATTATCTGCGTTTGAAGTTTGTGAAATGTCGAAAAGAAGATGGAAATATGTCTTCTACATCAACATACTATTGCATGAGAGCTGCGATTCACCGTTGCCTTTGCGAAATAAGACAATTGAGTCTGATTGACAACAGTGATTTCTTGCTTTTCACAAATTATACGAAGCAGTATTACAAACATCGCTGAAGAAAAACAAGAAATTTGTTTCTGAAGGTGGTTCCGGTTATCGAGAGATTGAGCAAGCAGATATGAAGAAACTGAATAAATACTTCAACAGATCCGATCTTGTTAGACTTCAGGATGTAGTGTTCTTTTCACTGTGTATTTTTGGATTTAGAGGGCGCGAATGGCTCAGAAATCTTACGAAAGACAGAATTGTGCTACGTGAAACATCTGATGGCACAGAATGCATTTACTCGGATTTCTATAAATCAAGAATATTTTGATTAATCAATGTCAAACAGACATGTTTTAATATAACTGGTCGGTAAATCATATCCCGGGCTGGCAAGTGAGGTGTTGAAAATTTCTATAAATACATAGTTTTATCCCATTTCATAAATATCATTTTCTGATTAAATCTATGGCCTGATTCATTGATATGATCTGCTTTTTGTATGGTTGATCGATATTCAACAATAGCAATGTTGTATTGTTTCACTCGTTCTACATTTTCAATGTTGTATAGACATCGTATTAACATTGCTATAATGGATCATTGAAAAGTTGAGAACACAAGCTCACGAAAGAAGCATGGTTTTTTCAATGGAAATATGATTGAAAGTAAGAAAGTCGATTGAAAACTGGCATAATTTAGGTGGCTCGTCTCTTGTGAGCAAACAATTTCAAAGAATCTACACCGATTAAGGTCGCAAGGTCGATAGTGTTCTTTTATATAATACTGCATATGCTCTCTAATACTCTCACTATGCTGGTAAATACTATAAATACTTAATGCAAGGCATGCGACACTCCAGTGGTGCATTTGTGAATAAGGGAATAACTAAGACGCCAATAACTAAAATTTGCGTAAATGAGACGTAAGATCAGCCATTCAAAATTACGCAATTGCTACGAAAAACCAGTAAGCAAATTGCGCAAATACTATGTAAATTGCTTGCTTGGTTTTGATTGAAATTCTCCCACAAAGAATACACCATGTTTGAGTTTATTTTGCTCGTATCAGAATCTATTCCATGCATAAATCAATCCGATCAGGCATATAGAAAATAAATGCTTTCATCAATAGGTAGAATTATTTGTCTGATGTAAAGAAAGGAAAATTAGTCAAAAGCTGATAGAATAACAAAATAACTTGTTTCTCTACATTTCATTAATCGCCATTCTCAGAGAAATTTGTTCTCAACTTCTTCTTGTTCAGGACTTCTTCTTAACACAGCTTCTCTTGAGATGGTCGGTTGGCAAAATATACATGTAGAGAAGCAAGCTATTGAGTTCTTCTCAGCTGCCTTGATTTAATTTTATTAGTTTACTTACATCGATTCCACCAATCTCTTTTCGCACTCACAAGCAGCTCCTCTGTACATTAGATCATCTTGATATCACTAGTAGGAATCACAAAAGGGCCTCAGCAGAAAAAATCGGTCAAAATGTTCTAAATTTAGAAAAAAGGGCATCAGATCCCGGTGTGGATACACTGTAAATCGCTCAATACCAATCACATACGAAGGATGCATACCAAAATATTTTTTGGTGTATTTCTGTATTCTCTTGTATTTCTGTTGTATGCTTTTCGTATGCTTTTTCAAATGTGATATACTCTACATACTAAAGCCATACCAGCACAATGTTAAAGGAAAGCATCAATGATTTCTAATATATGTTGAATTAAGGCCTTTTGT
This sequence comes from Prostheceraeus crozeri, assembly GCA_907163375.1. NCBI lineage: Eukaryota > Metazoa > Platyhelminthes > Polycladida > Euryleptidae > Prostheceraeus > Prostheceraeus crozeri. The sequence continues at coordinate 85,092 of CAJQUW010008333.1, read as the reverse complement.
CAATAAATATCACACTAATGTTACTACTGTTTTGTAAGTAGTAAGATAATGACATTTAATAGTCAAACTTACAATGCTGATTTCGATTTTATTACATGTAAGTCTTAGGCACTTCATAAATAATCAATAAGTATTCAACCATCAACAATTATGCATTATGTAATTTTGGAACTGAGCATATTATCAATCCAAAATAAAAACACATTATAATTCATGAACGCAAAAATAGCTATGTTTGAGATATATAAGTCAACATGGTGGCTCGATGGTTATCGTATTATTTAAATGATGTTTGTCAACTTAGTTCATGGAAATGAGCTAATTATGAAACTTGTGAATGCCATAAGACAAGTAGCAGCGATGACATACGGCGTTACTTAACAATTATTCCAATCTAATTAAATACCACACTTTCACAAAGAAATATTCACGATTGGTATTACCGGAAAATGTTATTTGACAGTAGTATGTAATATAACTTACTTTTTTCCATGTGACTTAAAGCTCTTCATACTAAACACATACCAATGAGGACGAATTTGCATCGGGTCTCGTATATAAAACATGTCAGCAATTCGTATTTAATTGTAAAACAGCCAATCACAGATAGAATAGTTCGTATCACTACATACCAATCACATACGAAAGTAAGTGAGATTTCGTATGAAAACATACCAGATCTCTGTAAACATACGAGAATCTCGCATCAGATGTTAGTTTCAAATTGTATGCAATCCAGCGGTTTACAGTGTACAAGAGTGCCTACCAGGGTTGGAACCGGTCGGGTTTTTGGCTGCCGGGGTCGAGCCGGCGGTCTGTGTATAGTCAAGACCTGCCGGTGCTAAGTCAGCGTCTGTTCAACCTACTAAATCAGATTGGCAGATGCTCAACTTAGACTCTTAAAAATCATCCGATTTATGAATTTCTATGAAGCATACGGTAGGCTAACCGACATTCCGGACAAGTGAGAGTTCCCGATGAAGCGAACGATGATGAATTTTATCAATTCCTATCTAAATTGATCTTCTATCAGATAATCAGACAAATATTCGTACTTTGATTACATATTTTGTGCGCGCATGAAAAAGATTGAACAGCAATGCGCGTAACAACTTATTCATGATATGGAATAATTTTATACTGTAAACTGTAAACCGATAAAAAACCGAAAAATATCCGATAAAATGTCAGATGCGCTTCACAAAAGATATCCGATAAAAACAGAAGAAGTTGATGACGTCGTAATACTTAACTGATGACGTAACAGATAGCATTTGATAATTACAGAGAAAAATTTAAATATTTTATCGGTTATTTTTTGTTCAGACTGAGAAAAACAGATTAACTTCCTCTGTTCAAGTTTTAGCTGTTTCTCACAGTCTGAAGAGAAAATAACAGATAAAATATTTATAATCCCTGTAATTATCTAATGCTATCTGTTACGTCATCAGTTATGCATTACGACGTCATCAACGTCTTCTGTTTTTATTGAATATCTTCTGTGAAGCGTATCTGACATTTTGTCGAATATTTTTTCTGTCTTTTTACCGGTTTACAGTTTACAGTGTAGGATAGAAAAGCTAGCGAACACATAATTCTTACAAAGTTAACTTATACTTAATCATGTTATTCTGGAAACTCTTTTTAAGATCGAGAACGGCTTGAAAATAGATGAACAGTAGCCTACAAGTAAATAATTTTCAATGGATAAATACTTAATCAACATTGACGTGCCCTCACTGTCGTCAAGGCAACCATGAAAACTTCGCGGTAGTCATTACGAAGAACCAAACTTAAGCTATGTAACCAGAGTCCTAGAGCAAAAACAGCCGTGAATTCAGTATTACCTAAACTTATTAATATACTTCCAAATTTTTGTTCCCTACAAAACTGAATAAATTTTCCTCGTACGTTGCATGTGCTATCATCAGTGCAACTTTCAGAAATATTGTCCGGTTCTGTCAGCCGCTTTGAATAATGATTTGAAGAATCATTTTCAAGAAACGGTTGCGTCATAAAAAATGTTATATTTGCATACTCTGCAATGCTGCAATTCAATTTAAACTAACTAGGACAATAAATTCTTGAATGAATATCATTAATTGTTGACATAAACCTAATTAGAATAACCGGCCGGTGTAGTGAGTGGTGTTCGTCCATATGGCCGGTCTTCAAAATTTTTGGCACTATGTATCTTATTGCGTACACGTAGTTATCATCAACAATATAGAAATAACACTATGGATATGAGGTCCTGTATTCCTCTCGAAAATGAAAAAATGTGAGTAAAAATTATGCACTCAAGTTAATAAATCAAATTTCTTGCTGTGATGGTTTCACCGAACACAAGAAACGATAAACAACATCAATATATTTATCGTTTCTTGTGTTCGTTAAAGTCATGGCAGCAGAAAATTTGATTTGATAGCTTGATTTAATGTAGATGCAATTTATTGTCTGTTCCGTTGTCCTCAGCAGTTATTGGTCTGAAAAATATCATGTAGCAATTCCTTCAATCGCGTCATTTTTCTATTTCTAGTAGCAATGAAGTTAGCAGTTTTATCAGCGATGAAGATGAACACTTTTGTTTTTCCTTTTGAATGCATCGAGAAAGTCAACAATGGCATATACGGAGATATACAATTATTATTTGAGAATATTGAGACTTATTATACGCACTTGCACAGCTTAGTTGTTAAGTTATAGTTAACTGCAATGAGATAAATTCAACCATAATGACGTGACATTAGACAGGCAAAATGAATGAATACGCGCACGGTATGAAAACAAATTAAGCAGATTAAGTTGACAAAGGACCTTAATTGAATATCTTTAATAAGTATAAAACACCGTTGTACTCAGCACTACGATTTATTTTTGGCTGACTATCTTTGATTTTAAGAGCCTCAACAATGCTTGTCCAACAGTCTGTGTTACCTTTGTACACTATTTTAAATTGTTGATCAATATCTGAGTTACATCTACTACAGTTATGCAAATGTTTATTAATTGCTGTCGGATTCTTTATATGTTCATCAATTCGCTGTTGAAGTCAGCGTTTAGCTTGCCAATGTATTGGTTACTTGGATCGCCCAAGCATGAAAATTCATGAACAACACACGACTTCATCAACGGAATTGACTTACTTTTAAGTGAGAATTACGACTTTACTTTATTTGTGCTAAAAGCCACTTTTGCGTCTATGTTATATTTTTATATATTCCTTTCAAATTCTGTTTTAATTTTTCAAATACTACTCCTATGTACGGTTTGACAGTGCAGATTATTGCATTATCATTGCCGCTGTCATTGCTCTTATCTTCGACTACTTGCATGTTTAAATCTCGGCTTTGTTTTTTATTTAAAAAGAATGTACAATGCGTTTTTTCATACATTTCGGATAGCCATTACTTTCAAATATGTCACAAATCTTATTGATTTCATTATGAAAAGCTCTCCAACAACTGGACAACACTTTGAAAGCTCGATGTAACATACCTGTAAGTCCTACTACTGTTTAGGACAGATGGATTTGTAGTTTAACAGGAGTCCGTGTAGGTAGGTTTAGGATATATGGAGATTTCGAAACCAAGATCAGTTTTATGAAAACATCAATGAATGCTATTTGACTGTTACCAATCTCGGTTGTGAATTCTAGATTAGGGTGTTGCTTATTTAAAAAATCTATGAAATTCATTAATTTTATTAATTGATCAAATACACATATGCAGTCAACTACGCATATGGAATAGTATAAAGGAGAATGGGATTCGTTCATCCAATTTTGTTCCAGAGTTGCCATGAATAAATTAGACAAAGTTGGTGCAAAGGGAGACCCCATTGAAGCACCAGCTACCTGCACCTACATTTTTGCCTACTATTTTAAAAGCTACGATTAATATCGAAGAACATCCAACTGCATGTCATGGATGAAGGACGAATGTACAGATATTTGAACAAATATGTTAAACATAATTTATCCGAAGCCATATACAAAAATATAGTGCCTTCTGGTATAGTGAAACAGCAAAAATGTGCGGAGCGAAGGGTGCATAAAAAGAATTCACCTGCTAGACAGATTGTGAGTACTGTAGAACATAACTATAAGCTATAAGCTAACTACAAGCTTGTTGGAGAGCTTTTCATAATAAAATCAGTAAGATGTATGACATATTTGAAAGTAATGACTATCCGAAATGCATGAAAAAACGCATTGTACATTCTTTCTTAAATAAAAAACAAAGCCGAGATTTAAACATGCAAGCAGTCGAAGTAACGACAGCGGTAATGATAATGCAATAATTTGCACTCTCATACCGTACACAGGAAATATACATATCTGAAAAATTAAAACAGAATTTAAAAGGAATATGTAAAAGATTTAGCATAAACGCAAAAGTGGTTTTTAGCACAAATAAAATAAAGTCGTAATTCTCACTTAAAAGTAAGTCAATTCCGTTGATGAAGTCGTGTGTTGTTCATGAATTTTCATGCTTGGGCGATCCAAGTAACCAATACAAACGCTGACTTCAACAGCGAATTGATGAACATATAAAGAATCCGACAGCAATTAATAAACATTTGCATAACTGTAGTAGATGTAACTCAGATATTGATCAACAATTTAAAATAGTGGACAAGCATTGTTGAGGCTCTTAAAATCAAAGATAGTCAGCCAAAAATAAATCGTAGTGCTGAGTACAACGGTGTTTTAGATTCAATTAAGGTCCTTTGTCAACTTAATCTGCTTAATTTTTTCTTTCGTCATTAGCTCAATGGAATTTTGTATTTGACAATTAAATATACCAATCTGTTTAATTGGTTTTCACATGCTGTTTTGATCGATTTTGCCGGTCTAATGTCACGTTGCTATGATTGAATCTATCTCATTGCAGCGAATTGTCAGTTAGCGCCAATGCTCAGACAAATATCATTTAAACTTAGCATTTGTTCTTTCATTTATCTCATTTTCGTCATTAATGGATCTTTCATGGATCTTTCATGGATCATTGCTAAATGGATCTTTGGCTCTGTCCTGTAGGCGCAATTAATTTCGACTATTTACTTTGTGAACATGTGCAATAAAATCTGATATCTGTCACTGTGCAGTGACAGCAGATCAATTTGTCCTGACGGACGTAGAGAAAGTTGTTGTTTTGTTATAATGAATTTTGTGGTCTTCCTCCGAACTAATAACATTTTCTCATAAATGGCACCAGATTTCTCTCATCGTGACCTTCATAATAAGCATATAAATCTAGTTTTCCATACAACGATTTTTGTGTCTCAACCTTCTTTTACCTGGGGGGGGGGGTTCCTATATGATTTGATATTGCTCCTAAGTTACAGGCAAAATTTCTCATATCTTTGAATATCTCCTATATATACCCAGAAAATGACTGATTGCAAATGAACTCTGTGCTGTTTTGAATTAGGTCAACAATACCGGTTGAAAAAAATCTTACAAATCGATATGAATTTACATTCTAATGGACTGTCCATGTTCTGAAGTTACCGCATCAATAACATTTTTTCGGAGAATTGGCAATTGAGGCTCAAATTTTTGCTACATGTAACGATTTTACATATTTCAGTGTCCGTCGGACGGAATTAATTCAATTGTGTTTTACTGGCTCTACATTTTTATTCACTGAATATTTCTTCAGTGCTATAACAGAAAAACAATTCTAAGATAATGTCATTGATTTAATATCAAAGTCTGCTTTATGTGAGTCATTTATTAGGGTTAAAATCAGAGTTCTTTAAAATGTCAGCTACCAAAATTCCGTCCGACAGAAAATTTGAACCTTAAGTTTATTTTTCTTATAGAGAAAGCAAATATTTGATTTATGAGTTGCTGGACTTATCAATGATTATCGTTGTTTAAAGGGTCGATCGCAAAACTTAGCTGTGCTATTCAAATATAAGAGTACATGCTGCTATGAATTGTTGGTCGAATACCAGTCTTTCCGATGGAAATTTTCATACGTCACGTATACTCTAGTATGATTGAATTAGATGTATGCGGCATGCATCAATGTGTTATTTGTTAGTTCTATTGTGTTGAAAACTCTCTAAGGTGACATTATCGAGAGCAGCAGACGATCTCAATGGCGATAATGGACAAATTAAATTTATCCCTGATACTCGGTTCGCCGTACACGACAAAGTCAGTTGCAGCTCATACAACGACCAATCTCACAACGTGTTTGTATTTGCCATGGGACGCTTGAAGTCTAAGAAGGATAACGGGAAGAACTCTGAATATTGTGCTAGACATAGACAAAAGAATAAAGAAAATTATCGAAAACAAGATCGAGAGCGTAAAAGACGAGAAAGAGCAGTGAGGATTACTGCCACAGAACTATGAAGCATTCAAGAAGAAAGATCGTGAAATAAAAGCAAAAAAGAAGGAAAGAATTAACGAGCTGCAAAATAGAGGAACCTCCTCTAACGAAGAATCCTCATTCAAGTTTTCTTGTACCAAATCGAGATCTTTGAATAAGGCTGAGAAGGCCCTACCTAACAACCCAAGAAAGAAGAGGGAAATCCTCCTTAATTTAGCTGATAGATCCAAGCTCCGAATCAAGCCAAGAAGAAAGCCTGGCCGTATGCGGACTGAACTTAATGAAGAGAAACTCAAATGGCTGGTAAGTTAAAGCATATGTAACTCTTTCTATATTATCATACGTGTTTATGCCTGGTTGAAGGCTCTTGCACACAATCACAACTGTAAAAATTTTCTCAAAATCTATTCTGCATGTAATTGAAGAAAATTAGTCATAATTTCGCAACCTTGTACATGCATGCATAGTGAACATGTATCATATTCCGCATTTTATTCAATCATGCAATACAGTCTATTGTTGAAATAAACATCTTAGAAAAATAATTTAATATAGAATTGTGTACCTACATGTGTAAAGATAATGTGAGTACATGTACATTACACCCATTGGATGCTTAGTGTACATGCATTCAATATACCTTTTACACAAATATTATAATATCATTATCAATTTATAATCATGACAAAGTAGGCATGTCAGAAAGAGAAGTGTTGCCACGTAGGACCTCCAGAATAGCCTGCATGTGTGAGCTGTATATGCATGTCGGCCTACGCAGTAGTAGGCCTACTGTGGGCCTGATACGATCTACATTGTATTAGCTTATACTGTACCAGTTGATGTGTAAAGGAATTACGACTCTGATTTTGTGCATGCTGCAAACTCCTTAACTCTTTCCGTTACTTTCCAGGTAGACACATTGGATCGACCGGAACTGACGTATATTACCCCAGGAAAGAACGACAATGTCTACATCAGCAAAAGTAAAGGAGTTCAACAGTTTGAGCAGAAGCGATACATGTTGTGGACCATACGAAAGACCCTGGAAATTCTCAACAATGCTTCTGAGAGTGATGAGAATCATGAAAGTTGTCCTCACAAATTTGGAGAAAGTTTGTCATTTTCTTTATTCTATCAATTCTTTAAGATTCATAAGGAGCACGTTTTTGACAGGAATATTCCAAGCAATACTTGTCTTTGTGAGATTTGTGAAAACGCAGTTTTGTTATCGAAAGGCATGAATGATGCATGTCTGAAAGATATACCTACTGATGTTCATGCGATCGTGAGTAGTTACTCGTGTGTTGAGAGGAAAGATTGCATGACGGGTACTTGTGATGTATGTGACAAGCATGGTCTGACCGTAGAAGATTTCCGATCCGTATCAGCAACAGATTCAGATTTTGGGGGAGATACCGCTATTGTTGTTTGATATTTCCGTTGGAAAAAAATAAATCAGGATTTTTAACTAAGCTAGTTCAAGAGGTTAGCATTGACGATGCTTTAGAAATTTGGCAAAATACTGTGGCTGCTCTAAAGGAACACATTTACTCAAAGCGTGTTCAACAGTCAGAGCTGCAAAATATTAAACAAAATTTGAAGGGCGATGAAGTAATGATTTATGTCAATTACAGCGAGAACTACAAGGTCCAGCATCAAAACGAGATACAAAGCGCATACTTTGGACATTCATCTTTCAGCATTTTTACTACTTGCAAATTCTACAGAGATCAAGACGAGATTAGAAAATTCCCTTGACAGTGACAACAGAAATGAGCGATAAGTCGCGCATTGGCTCTATCTCGTGCATAGATTTGGTGATAAATCACTCAATCTCAAAAATTTATAGGATCATCAAGAAAATTTTCTTGGTGAGTGACGGCTGTGCAGCCCAATTTCGTTCACGATACATTTTCAAGTTGATCACCATAATTCAGCCCGAAAGGCTAATCGAGTGGCACTACAACGAGGCCCATCATGGTAAAGGGCCGATGGACGGAATAGGAGGTACCGTGAAGAACAAGGTCTTCCGGAAAGTTTTGTCAAAAGATCTAGTGATAAATAGTCCGGTGAGTTTGCCACTGTGGCAAATAGCATATCGAATGTCGAGTCAATCTATTTAGGTAGTGAAAATATCTTAGAAGAACCCGGTGACATTAATTTGGTATCCGCTTTACCGGAAACTATGAAAACACATAAAGTTGTGAGAAATAAATCACGAAATGGTGTATTTTTCAATGAGTTTTTCTATTCGAGTATTGATAGTGAACCTCACTTTACACAGTGGTATGGTGATGATTGTCGACACGATGGTACTTTCCTTGATGATAACACATGTGCTCAGTGTTTGATGAAGTATGACATCGGAGAAGATTGGCTGGAATGTCCAATCTGCAAACTGTGGTTCCATGAACAATGTTCTTATGTCTAATGTGTCTCTATGTCTAATGTATGCACGGTATGTATGATGAACTGAATGTGTTTGTGTAAGCTTACGCTGATCTTTGATGTTCAATAATAATAATAATTCACAATGGACATGCTTTTGCTTTGTTCTTTCTGATTGAGGGTAGTTTACTTGTACGAGCTTATCTATATAAAATACTACGTTGTATATTGAGTAATAAAAAAACGTATGCACAGTAGGCATACAGACGCTTACTTACTGGCGACTTGCTGGCAGTCACATGTACAATTTACAGGAGTCAAAATGGTTATTGAAACACATTATACTATTTTGCTGAATCGTTTCCGAACCAAATCCAAGAAACGTTGGCTCGTATGTATTCAAATAGCTACATTCTAAAAATCTGTCGGACGGAAATCATAACTTTGAACGGTTCTAGAAGATGGAGAATATCATCAATGACGCTCAAAATTTAACATAGAATCCCGAACTAAACTGGAAATAAAACTATCAATAATATTGAGGAATTTCGAATCTTAATCTATGAGTTGCATTTTTTCCGTCCGACAGATTCCGTCCGACAGAAAAACTGACTATTTTAAATGATAGTTTTCATATACAAATAGATAATTCTACAACATCTATCAAGCATAGTGTCTCCCGAAATAACCGAAATTAGCAAAATACATTCATTAGCTGATAAGAAAATGTCTAGTTTTGATAGATTATCAATCAAAGTAGAATTTTTTAAAATGCCAAATTCTATCCCTTCCGTCCGACAGATTGGCATTTCTTGATATTGCACAATGAATAAATAAGCTAGATGACAAAAATTTATATCTGACTTTTCTATATGGTGTCCCTTTTTTACACGTGTGGTTAGCGAATTTCTACATTGATTGTTAAAAAAATGACAGCACCGAGAAGTATCGATTTCCGTCCGACAGATTTTTGGTAATTCAAAACAGCGCATCTACCTGTATAGCAATTATTCGAATACAAGATCACTTGGAAATTCCGGCCAGTGAGCAAATCCAACAAAAATGATGATTAATGTTTGAATTAACAGATTAATGCTAGTTTTGCATGAACGTTGAACTTTAATTTTGACAATGTTTAGTCTTTTTTACAAAAGGTCGCTTCGATTCTTTGCAGTTTCTGGAAAATTTAGAAAACAGGTTTTCAGACAAGGAGTAACTTGTATGTTCTCTTTTATTCTCTTTTGATTATAATCGAAGTGGTTGTAGTGGCATGACAAAACCATAGAGATCCTTACATTTTTTCTTGAATATCAAGAAAATGATCAAATCGATGCTGTACCTTCAGTTATCGACATTCGAAACTTTGTAGAGTCAGGGTCAGCAATGAGCGTCAAAATGTGTCTGGAAGAAATTTGAAAGATGGTGCAACGGCTTATGATCGGTAACTCGCTTGGGTGGTTATTTGCTTCAACAATTCATTTCTTTTCCTCTCCAACATTCATCAGTTGGTAACATTGAAACTCTCATACCAGTATTAAATACGAGGAAGCACATAGAGTAAGTATACTAGGTAGTGTAGCAACTCAGCATTTATTAAATCCCCAATGTGTACACAGTTTCGATTTCATAAAATGAGCTTGACACGAAACCCAGCACCACATGTGAGACATACGAATTTTTGCACTTTTGGAGAAATGTACACGAAATTGACTTATTATGACAGCAATACAGAAGAAAGAAAAGTTGTTTGCAAATCCTACATATCATGACAACCTTAAGAGGCAATATGGTTTATTGTATTGGCAATTCGATGGCATACCATTGCTTTAAAGCTCATGCCTTACTATACTAAGATTATTTTCTTAAGCGTGATCACAAACTACCTGCCACTGAAAGAGCAAAAGCATCATTATAAAGAAAATGATCTATAAAAGGTGTAAATGGGTCAACATTACTATTCAGCACTATTCAGATTCAAGAAAAGACGCCTTGCGAATCATAAAATCATGCCGCTGAAAATTGAATTTAAAGCATGACATCTCAGCCAAGAAGCTCTCAATAATATCTCAACTCTTCCTTGAAGACTTGCAGGGCCTTGCATTATAATGCAGTTCATGAAGTTTCCTTTATCATCAGCTTAATTTCCGCTTAATTAAGATACTTTTTAACAAATATTCATTCCTTTTGACGTCCAACTTGCTTCATACTACTTATAAGCGGTTTAATCTCTCAAGTATGTAAACTTGCAAATATTTAGCCCATTAAAAACTGCTCAAATAATTTTTTGGACCACAGGAACCTCCGCAAAAAATGAATCTTTTCATATAAAATTTTTCACTGTTTGCAGACATTTTTTGAGTCGACACTCTACCTACTAAATACTTTCTCTATGTTTAGAAGCGTTACAACTCTAATTATTTTTACGTGTTCCTATTTTTAAAGTTTAATTCAGTTTTTTCAAATTTGGCCCATTGCAACAGCAAAAATTTGACCTTTTGAAAAACTGATTTTAGTCAAATTACAATTCTGATAGTTTCCTTAACAGAACTTGTTTCTTTAATTTCTTTAATTCAAATCATGTATATACTGCAATGCTGACAAAGTACGTGTAAAGTAGGGATCAACAGGCTCATTCATCCACAAATCATCTCGACTTACAGCAAAATTGCCTTCGAACTAGGAATGCGGAGTCGGAGTCCTATATCAAATGATGGGACTCCAAACTCTGGCTAGTATCACTACCTCGATCATGTGTATTTCGAATCATCACAACATAAGTAATAAATGACAACTGTTTAAATATTAGTTGGTGAAGTCATTGGTGAAGTCATTGGTGAAGTCATTGGTGAAGTCATGGTGAAGTCATGGTGAAGTCATGGTGAAGTCATGGTGGTGTCATCTCGCTGATATTAGCAAGATATTCATTCGACTTTGTCTCAATTACTCTAGTATGCGCCATCCGGAACAAACGTAGAGAACGCCTAATTTTGAGATTTGTTAAAGTTGATCCAAGTCTCTCGTTAACTGAGATGGCTGCACTAGACTCGTCTATTTCTAAGTCCACTATTCGTAGAAGACTTATTGAGTCGAATTTCAAGAGCTGTAAGATGCCCTCTCAGATCGAATTATCAGATCAGCATACAAAAAGACGTCTCAGATGGGCAATGAGTCATTGTCACTGGCGAAATCAATGGGATCGGGTTGTCTGGTCTGATGAGGCATCAGTCCGTCTGAAGGATAGTGATGGTCGATTGAGATTATGGATAAAATCTGATCAGGAAATTCTGAAACATTTACATCGTCCCCGGGTACAAGGTGGTGTGACTCTACTGATTTGGGCTGGCATTTGGACCAATGGCCGCTCTGAACTTCACATACAGCAAGGAACCATGAATTCTGAACGCTATGTGAATGTTTTACGAATGAACATTGGCCAAATGACAGATCAAATTGGTGATCCATCGACTTGGTTATTTATGGATGATAATGCTACGTGTCACAGGAGTAGTAGAGTCAACTTATGCAAGTCTCAATTAGGGCTTAGGACATTATCTTGGCCAGCTCGTTCTCCTGATCTGAATCCCATAGAAAATGTATGGAGTATTCTAAAACGTAACGTTCGTCGTTCACTGCTACCTACAGATGGCGTATCACAACTTACGTCACTGTTAAAAAGAGAGTGGAGAAAGTTAGATCAGTCAAAAATCAACGATATCATCGAATCAATGCCTAGACGAATTGGTAATGTCATTGACAATAAGGGTAGGGCCACAAAATATTAGCTTCGTAAGAACCGTTACTGTATCATAGCTTGTCAGATTATATAAGGACATTTAAATATATTAGGGACATGAAATAACATGAAAAATGATTTCTGTATCATACTTATGTTTTATTTAGTCAAATTTTAGGATGATCCACTTTTTATGAAACGGACTGTAGCTTGGAGATGACTAATGCATTCCTTTGATACTTCCTGTGTGGCTCAGTGAAGAAGGTGCGAGCTCGTCTCCACCGCGGACTTCGGTTCGATTCCTGGGTCAGGCGAGTGCTGTCGGGGAATCAAGGGTGTTGGAGCCTTTTATTGACCTAATCATTCTCTTAGTTGTCATTCCCTTCAGAAATTCATTTTCAATCACTGTAAAATATTATTGGGAATGTCGCACCACACCTATTATCCAGAACTATCGCCAATGAGTGAGAAAGCAATTTACTTTCCATCAACTGCATCATTGCGCATTCCATTTGCTTTTGATAAAGGCCCATATCGTCGCTTTCATCATCATTTACCACAGAATTAGACAGGTCGTCTCTTCTTCCGCTTGACTAGAAGGGAAACATTGGAACATGTAACGTTATTGAAATGGCACAATCTCTTGACTAAATACCATAGCAATCGAACAATGAGCAGCTAGTTCAACATTAAACACGCCAAATTGTGCAAAGTTTCAGTGACTGTTATCAGCCGGATCACACAGCAAAGAGACACAGACGATGTCAAGTTCTACAGAGAAGTTTGTGAACGTTTTTTCATGCGCCTGCCAACTTTTTTTAAAATGATCGGAGGGCCCAACATTATCGAGAAAACTTTTGCGCAATGATCTGAATTCTTCGAAACTGAAGGAATCGTGGCGATCGGAGCATTTTGAAGGAATTCAGAGCAATCCGCAAGCGACGCACGACTATTTTTCCTATCTCTGTAAGGTATTGAAAATTTCTTTTTGCCCACTTAATAAGTTCCTGTATGTGCCATTATTTTGATTCAGTTTGCACTTCTAGCAAAGTGACACAGTTAAACAATCTAATTCTGTGTCATTTACCCTTCGCAAATCAGGCCAAGCGGTAGTCTCACCCATGCAATTATTTTCATTCTCCAACAATCACAGTTGTTCTAATGATCAGACTTCGCTATATCTGAACAGCTTATGATGCAATCGTTTTGTATGTAGTAACTCAATTGCAGACTATCGATACAACAAGTTGTCCTGGCAATTATCAAGTTCGTCAATAATTCAAACAACATGCGCGAGATAAATTGATCATGCTTCCGAATGATTTAGTTCAATTTTCAGTACTTATTGGCTATCTCCGTCAACGTTTTCAAATTCCTCTAAATTCCGTAAAAATGAATCAATCTTCGCAACACTTTAAGTCCCCATAAGTGAGGATATTTTCTACTCACATGTCACAATTTGTGCAAATCGGACAAGTACTTTTTCCGATAGCTTGAAGTGTAGCGATGTCTGCAGATTGATCTGACTTCTTTTGACCTCATCGTCTGAGTAAAAAGCACTTGAGGTCAACAAAGTAATTTCCCGACAACTCGTGAAGTGATAATGACCAGGCCATATCCCTAGCACAAACACTTTAACTTAAGAATGGTGTGTAAGGTTGTGGTCGTCGGAAGATTTGAAATACCAGTGTATGAGACGAAGAGGGAGGGAGAACAATGCACACACCAGTAGCAATAACGCGTCGAACAGACGAAGTCAGATCAGGCTGCTGACATCGCTACACACTTCACGTGATCGTCTCTAATGCAAAAAGTACTTATCCGATCGTCATAAATTTTTGTAGGTTGGTAGAAAATATGATAAAGTACGTCTATTTGAAGTTTGGTGACGATTGATTCATTTTTGCAGAGTTAAGACAAATTTGAGAACCTTGGGGAGGGGAGATAACCCATAAGTACCGCATTTTCATTGTGTTACCATAGGATGGGTTCCTACTGGTCTGACTCACGCACATTCTGATGCAAGTGTTTGCAAGAGACTGGCAGACGTATTTTTAAAGGACTTGCAAACCAACAAGTGGATTCTCTTACATCCACAGAAAAGTCGAAGCGAAACTACAAAGGATAGATTATGTTCTAGATTACGATTTGTTGAAGGTTGCAAACAATTTCATGCACCTGTTAAACTCATCAAAATCATCTGTTGATCTCATCAAAATTCATTGTTACTTAAAAGTTCACTCCATGGCCATTTGACTAAAATCACAATTGCATGCCTGTAATGGTCTGTAAGACCGAAAGCGGGTGCTCTTATTTTTGTTCAGAATGAGGTTTGTGATTTTATAGAATTGATAATTAAGGCTATTCACTTGTGTTGTTTCGTAATGACTCTTTGTGTTATACTCCTCAAATCAATATCAAGCAATTTGTGGCCATACCGTTCGGATTGATAAAACAATCATTTGTTTTACGCTATCACTTCTATGTAGAATATAATGTCGGGCAAAAAATTTCCAGTTTTATATCACACATGCCAGTAATGCTGTCACGCAAAAAATAACCAGTTTCGAGTAAATTCAATATTTTAGTTGACTTTGCCCTGACGCATGGTTCTCCTTCTTCTTCAACCAACCTGTAGTTTTCTGCATATATTATTGGTAGTTTCCAATCTTTAAATTGGAAATACAATTATACTGTCCTATTTCATTATTTACCGACGCACCAATAAGGACCACGTCATCCCAACTTTTTAAACTAAAACCCGTCGTGCTATTACCACGAAAAGCAAAGTGAAAATGAATGTCTGTTTGACATTTATCAATCACGATATTCTCGATTTATGGAAATCCGAGTAAGCAGATCCTGGGGAAATGATAGAAATCAGAACAACTCAGGCGTTTACATTCCACATCACTATCACATAGGTAGGAATATTTCATAGTAGAGTTAAACAGACATGGTTTAAAACGGTTATATCATGGATAAATCTAGTTTAGCAGGCCTCCCTTTCGGGCAATTGCTCTGGAAACATTCCTTGGGCTTCGCCCTCGGGATGTTTACAGGCAATTGCCTTGTTGAGACCTGCTATACTAGATTTAGCCATGATATAACCTTTACTTATGCTCCCACATTGCACTTTTAGCTTGCTTCAGCATTATCGTGCATGAAGACAATCAGTATATTAGAATCGACATTTCGACAGCATCACTTACTCGTATTGATGCGGGCATGTGTGAGAAGTATCTGTGATCACGGGTATCATCTGCAAAATACGGGTGACTTTACAGGTATGCAATTGTTTCCCAATTATTACGAAAAATTGGAAATTGATACTCTACACTAGATTTTTCAAATTTCTGGTTTCTGTTTTCTCCTGACACCACTATGAAAGTGGATCACTGAATGAGAGAGTAGCTTTACAATGGTGAAAACAGTGTGAGAGGAATGGTGTTATGCGGGTTAGAATGCTTGATTGAGAATTGACTTTCATACGCCACCTGCACACCATCAACAGTTATTAATGTTTGGAAGAAACAATGTCGACTATCATCTGAACAGTATGGCATCGTAGTAGCATGAGGAACCACGTTTTCTTTGAATGTTTTGATGTGCTGAAGTGCATTGGTGACTCATTATTCTGTAAGATAACGGATGACCTCAATGATGTCTCTGGAGCTAGACTCAGGAACAGAGTCATCAAAAAAGTTAATCAAAAGAAAATAGTAATCAAGTAAGGTTGAGAAATCAGTTATCTTTATTTGAAGCAGGAAGCAGGCAATTATGTGCAATCATTCCTATCATCATTTGAATAGCTAATTCTTAGTCTTTATTCGTAACTTTGCTATTTTTCTTCAGAGTTTTAGGCCTATAGCCTATCCCGGTTCCTGAACCCGCTGCTTCAGATGATGACACTGAGAGTGTTTCTGATGTCGTGAATGACTTACTTTAGTCTATCAACATAAATTACGAAAATAGTATGGAATCGTCTTTTCGTATTGGTTTTCATAAAGAAAACTCAAGGAAATGTCGGCCCATTCGAATCCGCATCAAATCAGCTATGGAAAAGCGACGCTGCTTACAACATGCGAAGCTTCTGAAGGAAAAAGACCTATTTATACGTCCTGATCTCACCAGAATTCAGGTGGAACAGAACAAGCGCTTATACGACGAACTGAAATCTAAGAGAGAAGGTGGAGAAAACGTATTTATTCGCAATGGTCAAATCTTGCCGAAACATTCCTTGCATGATTGACATCGTGCTCAGTTACCTTCTTTTATCTTTGCAAATGCTCGTTCAGTCTCAAATAAAATGGATGAATTGTTTTATGTTTCTCGTTTTCTTCCGGACTTCGTTGCAATAACCGAAAGTTGGCTTCAGCCTTCCATGCCAAGTAACGCTGTAAATCTCGATGGATATTCTTTATTCCGTGCGGATCGCACGTCTGGACTCAAAGAAGGAGGTATCTGTGCGTGGGTCAAAAGTGAATTTTGTGTTGACATAATCTGTAATAATAGCAGAATCCGTGACATGGAATATTTAATGCTGCGAACAACTCGTGACAAAAAATCATTTCTGATAGTCGTGATTTACTTTCCTCACGGACAGGCGATGAATCTTTCTGCTAAACGCACTTGCTTTGATCACCTCGTTGAAATACTCGATCTCCAATTAGAAAATTATCCAAACTCGCATTTGTTCGTGATGGGGGATTTTAATCGTGTGAGCTCTTCTGTATTGGAAAATTGCTATTCACTTGAAAATGTTGTTCATGTACCAACAAGAAAAGATGCTATTCTCGATCTGGTCGTCATTCCTCAATCCCTGCATTTGGATTATTCTGCTCCGTCAGTGCTTGGTCCTCTTGGATCCAGTGACCATGGTGTGTTACATTTAGCTCCAACGAATCCGTTTCCTACTAACCATTCATACCGGAAAATGTTGGATCTTCGTGAATCCAATATTTTGCCTCTGATTCAACATCTGCAATCCATTGATTTCGAAAGCTTGTTCAGTGGTCTTGATTTGGATCAGATGTGTGAACTATTTTATAATATTCTAAATGATCGTATGTTTTCACTGACTTCAGACTTGATTCGTCTTTCAACGAATGATAAGCCTTGGATGACCTCCAATATAAAAGTTCTTGTCAACAAAAGATATGATGCTTATATAGATCCGAAAATTGGACTTTATATAATCATCTACGCGACAAAGTCAAAGGAGTATCTCTAAGGCCAAGTGCATTTGGGCAGCACGCACCAAACGTGATCACTCATCCATTTGGCATATTCGCAATAAAGTTATTGGTTCTTCAAGAGATCTCGATTGGCTATCAAAGTGTGCTCCAGATACAACAATTAATGATATTCTTCGAAATCTAAATGAAAGATTTGCGTCTGTGATGAAACCTGATTGCGGTCCTCGGGTGCCTTTTGTGGTGCCTTTCTATTTTACTAATTCCCAAGTTTAAAAACTGTTGTCTCAGGTTAACCCTAAGAAGGGACCAGGATCAAATGGTGTTCCATCAATTGTTTGGGTAAAGTTTTAACAAGCACTGGCAGATCCCATTTGTCATATATTTAATAGATCACTAATATCAGCTAATCTACCTGTAATCTGGAAGCAGGCAGACATCATCTGACTGATAGACCAACCTTGTCGGATACTCGTCCAATCTCTTTGCTATCTATGCCGGCCAGAATGATAGAGCGCGAAATCATGAAATGGTACTCACGGGAGTTTGAATCAAGGACTGACATTACTCAATTTGCTTATAAGAAGCAAAGTTCTACGACTTGTGCACTTATCTACCTAACAAATTATATTGGAAACACCTTATCGTCAGATCATATTTGCGCCTGTCATTTGATCGCTCTCGATATTGAAAAGGGGTTCGACCATTTATCACACAATATGCTTATTTAGAAAATGTCAAGAGACAAATTTGATCCATTTTTGGTAGCTCGTATTGGTAACTATTTTCTTTCAATCGCAAAGAATACGTTGGAAATCATATTTCAGTAATTTTAGCAAAATAACTAGTGGAGTGCCGCAGGGATCCACGGTTGGACCAACTCTCTTCACTTACTTCTTATCTGATCTTAAGGTTGATATGTATGCTTGCTCAAATATGCAGATGACATTTTTCTTTGTGACGCTGTTGATAAGGATCAATCTCAGAGTCCTTTAGTTTCTTCATACAATCATATTTTGGAATGGATGAAAATGAACAATATGAGCATCAAAGAGAGCAAATGCAGACAGCTGTCAATAACCCTGAAGACGGGCAGCCAGGAATTTGCTTGGGAATTGAGTAAAATACCGAGTGTTCAGACCATAAAAATTCTCGGAGTGGTGGTTGATAAATGATTAAATTGGAAATAGTTGATGGCAGCTGACAGGAGGTTATTTAATTTCATAGTGAATCTCACTTTCGTTTGTGTCGTCTCCCCGATAAAAGATAAGCTGCTAAAGATATGTACAGTCTATTTGCTAAAAGATATGTACAATTCCGAGCTTTCGCGAGCCGGCTCGCATTGTCAAGGTTTGGCAGGAGTGAGGGCACGTTCAACGTCTGGTTATTTCATGTCTTCGGTTGAGTGCTGGTCTTTGTTCTTCAATATGATTGGCTTCAGACCACAGAATTAGATTGTTTTATCGTATCACTTTGCTAGAAGTGCAAACTGATTCAAACAGATGGCACATGCAGGAACTTAATAAGTGGGCAAAAAGAAAATTTTAATACCTTACAGAGATAGGAAAAATAGTCGTGCGTCGCTTGCGGATTGCTCTGAATTCCTTCAAAATGCTCCAATCGCCACGACTCCTTCAGATTCGAAGAATTCAGATCATTGCGCAAAAGTTTTCTCGATAATGTTAGGTCCTCCGATCACTATTAAAAAAGTTAGCAGGCGCACGAAAAAACGTTCACAAACTTCTCTGTAGAACTTGACATCGTCTGTGTCTCTTTGCTGTGTGATCAGGTTGATAACAGTCACTGAAACTTCGCACAATTTGTCGTGTTTAATGTTGAACTGGCTGCTCATTGTTCGATTTCTATGGTATTATGTCAGCAGATTGTGCCATTTCATTTACGTTACATGTTCCAATGTTTCCCTTCTAGTCAAACAGAAGAAGAGACGACCTGTCTAATTCTGTGCTTCAGACAGTCTCGTCTCTATCGGTGATCTGCACCTGTCAATAATCTCTAGCTGGAAGTCTGTGATCGCCAGATGTCCATGATGGTATTGTCTTGCGTGCTCTGCGAATACGCTATCCATGCTGTTATTTGATAGGCTGCGCTTGTGTTCATTATATCGGAAATTGAAAGGTCTTGACGTCTGACCTATGTAGCTGCCATGACACAACTTGCAAGTAAACTGATATACTAGATGTTTATCAGAGCAAGCAAAACTACACCCCAAACTTCGCAATTGTCATGTTCATTCTTTTCCCTGCGACTGAGACATTGTTTGAGACTAGAGGCAGGCTGGCTTCCTAATTTTATCGGCAAATCATAGTTCTTGATGATTTTATTGATTCTCTTCGTGAGTCTATCTGCAGATCAAGGGCTGCCCATTTGGGTGCGCACTTTGCTCCGGCGTTTGCGATTATTACTATGCACAAAGTGGAATCCATGGCCTTAAATACCCTGTCGCAGCGGTTTGGTTTTAACCCCGACATTTATAAAAGGTACATCGACGATATTCTGATCGGTCCGGTAGAACGAGACGAACGGATGTTTCAGAATATTTTGCAAGTCTTTAATGCCATCCATGAGAGTATTGAATTTACAATCGAGATACCGGAGCGGGGTGCTTACCTGAGTTTCCTTGACCTGCAGATAAGGATAACTGAAAATAATATTGACTATGAATGGTATTCCAAACCTTGTCACTCTGACATCACTTTGAGAAGAGACAGCTGGCTTCCTCGTCACGTAAAAGCTAATTTTGTAAACAATTACATCGAGAATGTGAAAAATAGATGCTCGAGCAAGAGAAACGAAGAGGCAGCTATGGAAAGAGTCAAGAAGAGGCTTGATAAAAATGTTTTCCGAAATGTGAACCTCAGCACTAAAAAGGTGAAAAGACATTCGGAAACCATTGAAAAGAGAAAGTCTTCTTCGCGATGAAATTTATCAATGATAGCTGCACGAAGAGAATCAATAAAATCATCAAGAATTATGATTTGCCGATAAAATTAGGAAGCCAGCCTGCCTCTAGTCTCAAACAATGTCTCAGTCGCAGGGAAAAGAATGAACATGACAATTGCGAAGTCTGTGATCGTTTGGGGTGTAGTTTTGCTTGCTCTGATAAACATCTAGTATATCAGTTTACTTGCAAGTTGTGTCATGGCAGCTACATAGGTCAGACGTCAAGACCTTTCAATTTCCGATATAATGAACACAAGCGCAGCCTATCAAATAACAGCATGGATAGCGCATTGGCAGAGCACGCAAGACAATACCATCATGGACATCTGGCGATCACAGACTTCCAGCTAGAGATTATTGACAGGTGCAGATCACCGATAGAGACGAGACTGTCAGAAGCCAATCATATTGAAGAACAAAGACCAGCACTCAACCGAAGACATGTAACCAGACGTTGAACGTGCCCTCACTCCTGCCAAACCTTGACAATGCGAGCCGGCTCGCGAAAGCTCGGAATTGTACATATCTTTTAGCAAATAGACTGTACACATCTTTAGCAGCTTATCTTTTATCGGGGAGACGACACAAACGAAAGTGAGATTCACTATGAAAGTAAATTGGAAATCACACTTCGAAATCGTATCCAAGAAATCTTCGTCTCGTATGTATGTTCTCCGGCAACCAAAGACATTTTTAAACAAAGAAGAATTGTTTTGTATCTATCAAGGGTGCATCCGATCTATTATGGAATACTGTGCCCACCTTTTTGTTAGCCTTCAAAGTCATCAATCACAGTTGTTAGATAGAGTACAATCGCGTTGTCATAAAATAATCTGTGGTTCCTCATGTGATTGTTCATTAATGATTCCGCTAGATTATCGGAGAACTATGTGTGGACTAAGACTGTTCAAGCAAATTATTGCGAACGCAAATCATCCTCTCCATCACATACTTATTCCGCGACTGCCATATTCAAGAAAATTCCGGCTACCCATAGTATCGAATTCGATTAAGCAATCCTCTTTTGTAATCTCCATGTCAAAATTGTCAAATTGCAGCTTTTGATGGTACTTTGTCTTTCTACATGATATGTCCGAGTGTTCATTTCTTACTTTTTCTGTTTTCTTTGTTACTTGAAACTGAATTTTTGTCCGACCCTGATTGTTATCACATTTGGTTTTCCCCCACGATTCCTATTACTGGGGTGTATAAGAAATAAACGTCATTATTATTATTATCACACTGGAATCGGATAACTGATTACAAATGTCTTATACAGCATTATCGACATGCATAAAACAAGCGTCATGGCTTCCAACATTGAGCCAAACCCTTAAAATACCAAGCTCAAAATTGTCCGATCTAATATGTTTTCAAAATAGTGCGAATTTAGACAAACGGATTATGTAGGCTTTATTATGAAGGCTTAGAATTAAGAAGTATAATGACAGCTTCACTTAGTACAATTTTATAGATTATAGGCTACATAAAGTCAATTTACACAGATACACGCATACACTGCATGATTTCAGTTTCAATTCAATATATATTTCACAACACGTATCATGTGACAGAAGAGCTGTGTGTGTGAGATTGCAGAATTATACGTTCTGGACATTCGTGGCGATCGACGACATCTTCAACTGTATGTTTGCAGATATATACCAAACTTCAGGTAAACGTACTTAAGCATATTTTCTACCCACAGACAAAATTTTATCCAGATCAGACAAGTACTTTTTGCATGAGAGACGATCATGTGAAGTGTAGCGAAGTGTACAGCTTGATCTGACTTCGTCTGTTCGACGCATTATTGTTGCTCGTGCGTGCATTGTTCTCTCTCCCTCTTCGTCTCATCCACTGCTATTTGAAATCTTCCCACGACCACTAACCTACCACACCTTTTTCAAAGTAAGAATGTTAGGACAAAGGCCACGGCAATTCTCGTTACAGTGAATGGGATTTGATAAATTCTACATTCGTAGTTATTGATGTATTAAGTACTTTTGGGAAAAGATTTTTGGATATTCAACTTTCATAGACACTAGTCTTTCAACTACAGGTTTATAAACACAAATATCAATTAACACCTAACAATTAATTTAACTTTGATCCACGGTAACGCTCGTTACATAGATTTCCCACTTAAAGTGTAATGGATGCGGCGTGGTCATCATCACTACACGAGTTGTCGGGAAATGACTTTGTTGACCTCAAGTGCTTTCTTCTCAGACGATGAGGGCAAAAGAAGTCAGATCAAGCTGCACACATCGCTGCA
Source organism: Prostheceraeus crozeri (assembly GCA_907163375.1). NCBI lineage: Eukaryota > Metazoa > Platyhelminthes > Polycladida > Euryleptidae > Prostheceraeus > Prostheceraeus crozeri. The sequence continues at coordinate 62,190 of CAJQUW010008333.1, read as the reverse complement.
CATCAAGTTATCGCTCCTAATTCAAAAAGTACTTGCCTAAATTTTTGCATGTGGGTAGAGAATAACCTCACTTATTTGTGCTCAAAGTTTTGTGACGATTGATTCATTTTTAAAGATTTTAGACAAATTTGAAAGCGTGGGGGAGATAACCCATGAGTACCGAGTTGCGTGTGTGTGATTGCAGAATTATACATTCTGGACATTCGTGGCGGTCTACGACAGCTTCAACTGTATGCTTGCAGATATATACAGTACCTACAGGGCCTCCTTCTGCATTCGATAGTAATTACCTCGTTCTTTCTTCCGCGGCTTTGGTCGACCTGTTTGGATTTTTCTCAAACAAGATTTCTTGGTTGTTCTTTCCGGTGGTTCTAAGAGAGTATTCAGTTCCAAGGAAGCGTAAGTTATCAATTGCTGTTGATCATGAAGACCAACCGCATTTTACAAGCGACAGGATGAGTCATGTACAAAATCTCTGCATAAAACCTTTTGTCAAGTCAACAGAGATATGCATCTTCTTCAAACTCTTCGTTGTTCATCACTCCACAATTACGAAACTGCTGAATATCCATGCATGCATATATAGGTCTGACAAGAATATGTTCTTTTTGCTAAAACATTTATGTCTGAATGATTACAACTCGAAAGTCTGGAGTGTATATCATTGAGATGTCATGTTGCGGTCATGCTGGATTAGACGCGAGCGCATCATTTACTATGGAAAAGCTGCTTTTGATCCCCGTCGCCTATTTGTCATTAAAAGTACACTTCTCGATCGGTGAACTGACTGCATGAAAAGACTAAATCATTCATTCCCATACCCAAGTTGCATGCAAAGTTGTGATGAAAATTATTTAAAATTGTACTTAAAGTTTGGCTTCCATTCTAGAGGTTTATTGTCATCAGTTTTACGCCCAGAGATGAGAAAATGAAATATCGTAACGATTTATTCGTTATCGTTGTCGGTCTAATGTGACCTTAAGTGACTCATCATGGATCGATGAAGTGTCCGCAATAGAGTTACACGTGTAAACGAACCTCTTCGAAATTAATCTTTAAGCCATCTCGGAGCCTATGCCGTCAAACTTTTAGGAACTCCTTTTGAAAGCCCAATTTCCTGGCGACGTCTATAGCTTCAGCAAATTTTAGATGTCCGCTTCATTGAGCCGCTTTAGCAATGTGATGGCAACAGAACCAAGAGAAGACTCGCTTATGAGGTTCAAACTTCACTCTTTCTTGAGAGTCAATGATTCTATGTCACGCTGTTGTCACCACAGAATTAGACAGGTCGTTTCTTCTTCCGTTTGACTAGCTAGAAGGGAAGCATTGGAGCATGTAACGTAAATGAAATGGCACAATCTCCTGACTAAATACTATACTGTAGCAATCGAACAATAAGCAGCCAGTTCAACATTAAACACGACAAATTGTACAAAGTTTCAGTGACTGTTATCAACCGGATCACACAGCCAAGCGACACGACGATGTCAAGTTCTACAGAGAAGTTTGTGAACGTTTTTTCATGCGCCTGCTAACTTTTTAAAAAAATGATCGGAGGGCCCAACAACTTCTGCGCAATGATCTGAATTATTCGAATCTGAAGGAGTCGTGGCGATTGGAGCATTTTGAAGGAATTCAGAGCAATCCGCAAGCGACGCACGACTATTTTTCCTATCTCTGTAAGGTATTAAAAATTTCTTTTTGCCCACTTAATAAGTTCCTGCATGTGCCATCTGTTTGAATCAGTTTGCACTTCTAGCAAAGTGATACGATTAAACAATCTAATTCTGTGTTTGTCACTCTGTGTCACGTTGTTTATTTACCAAAAGCTGATAAACTTTTGTCTAAGTCTCCTAACTTACATGATAATTACTCAAATGAACATTTCTAGTTAATTACCTAACTAATTTCCATCTTATTCAAAATTTCTCATTAAGGAATAATTCTCGCATCTACACGTCAATAAAAGCTGAACGTCAATCGCTAGACAATTATCGTTAGCTTAACAGCTGCAAAATCCACTCTTCTGAATTCGTTCTGCTGCAAATATGCTGAGCAATCCAATTACCAACTATTTCCCAAATCAATGTGACAGGAATGCACTGGCTTTTAAGTCGCATGCTTAGTTTCAGTTTGTAGAGAACTGAGCGACAAATAGACCAATTGCATGGATTGAGGGATGGAAAATGGATGGAACTTTTCACAAAACTGTTTGATGTGAATTTGTCCGTCATTTCAATTTTCAAATGAAGTATCTTGGCATCCGTGCAATATGCTCACAACAGTACTTAAACATAAAGTGTGAGTTCATCGATACTGGTTTTCTCTTTTGTACCTCAAATCCGTACCAATCCAGAATGCGGACTCCATTTGTTACTTCGGACCTTTATTTGTTCCTTTTAAATACGTACCTTATCCTGATTTATACAGACGTACACCTTTCTAGCAACTTTTCTTTGCATTACTCTACATAATTAGTTATTTTCTTGTCATACCTGCACAAATCATTTGCAAAGAATATGCAATTCAGAAAATGTGTCTGATAGATTTCGGACCCTTTTATACCCTTAATGCGGACGATTTTGCCTCATTTGAATGTAGACTTTGTGAACTAGCCTAGAAACAACAACTCATTGCATGCATTAACTGTAATCGATCGACTTCTTAGATTTGGGCAAATAGTTCACATATGTCTTAGCTTAATATCTGGTTTGATGCTTTTTGACTTAGCCTAATATCTTTGACTAAAAATTCATACTCCGCGGTGTCAATATGTTACTTTGTCCTCCAGAATAGACGGCTATCATCATCAGTAAGACACCACTAATTTGACTGCCGATGTATGCAGAACATATGTTTTGGTCTCATATTAATCTGCTGAATGGTTTGTAATACAGAATGTTTTGTATGCGTCTGATGAGGTGGTAGCACTATCAAAGTCACTGAAACCAGTAACGCAAAGACGTATTTTGGTCTCATCGCCTTATTTATCTATCTATCTAAGTAGGCCTATGCATACGTTTGTAGTCTGTGATCACCATTGGAATAGCAAGTCATTATACTTAAGAGAAATATGGCTAATGTAATGTTTTATCTTTATCCTTGCAGATGTCAGTTAGTATTCATGAATATGTTTTTCACTTCACCAATTAAATTGAGATAATAATAAAATAAAAAGACTAAAATTGCCTAACAAAATAAAATATATGTACATGAGAACAACTGGTTGCAATTAATACTTGTACGCACACATAATGTACAACAAGGTAAATGGAAAACAACGCAAAAACAGTAAAACCGAAACATCATCCACAATGCCTTAAAAACAGTCTCAAAACAGATTCAAAACTAGCCGTCTGCAATTGCTTTCCCTTTCTTCAGTGCAGCTTCCAGCGCAGATTCGTATTGACGATCGCCTTTCTCTCTCAGCATGTTTGATGCATTTAATTAACTTTTGTTTTCTCATTGTGTTCTCCGCCGTCTCATTCGATGCAGCAATTCTCTTTTCTTCTAGAGCCGCATTGTATTGGGAATTGGATCCATGTGTCGCTTTTATCATGTCATGAGTCGCAATCTCTTCAATAAATTCGTCTTGAATCGCGTTATATTAATTCAATTGATTCAAATGAAAAATTATTCGTCCCATTGATTCAATTGAAACGAGGGTGTTGCATGCGGGCATTTAGCTGAAAAATCATTAAGTTAGTGGCAGTAGATATAATGACACTATCAAGTCAAGTAATAGTACATTTCAGAAGCAATGAAATTCATGACAAAATGATAAGAAGCAATTGCTGTGACCCATAAACATGAACCACAAAATTAGCTCAAGCTACACACAAAAAATCACAATGCAAACTCGAAATCAATTGTCGAAATTTAGTCTATATTGGTATTGCTCATTAGCAGGACACTGAGGACAGTCATGGGAAAGAACGAGGTACGTTTCCTTGAAGTTAGACGCATCGGTTGGATGAAATTCTCTATTATCGGAGACCGGTCTGGACAGATAGAGTGTAGTGTGAAGCGTTGGCTCGAACCTCTAGTTAAAGCCTCTTGGCTCGAACCTCTAGTTTATGACTGCATTCCGCCGTCGAGCTCTCAAGTCTGGAAATGACTCACAAGAACAATCTTGTCCACAAATAAGTCGATGCGATTGAATTTTCGACAAAACGCCCTCATCTTCTCCGAAAGACTAATTATCAGGGGATAGCAGCAATCGACAATTGATAGAATTAAGCCTTTGTATACAGTAATCATTTCGTCTCGATCAATCAAGGGCCTATGAATCCGTAGTGGGCAAATTCGTTTAGAAGCACATTGATGGATAAATTTGACTTGAGTGATCCATTTAAGATCTTGAGAAAAGTGTTCGCCAAGAATTTTTAGGTCACATTGCACACCGGGAATAGCCTGAGGCAAAAGTGCTGTCGACTTAGGAATCCACATTTGGCGACACGTGTTATGGTTCGGATGCATGTCAATACTCAATGACCAAACTGGCATGTTGTGCTCCTCTTGAATTCTCGAATATCAGTTGCCGTCTATTACTGGGATGACGAAGGTGCAATCATCCACATACTTGATGATTTTCGTGGAATCAAAAATAAGCGAAAGGTAACTTATGAGAAGGTTGAAAAAAGTAAGGCCCAAAAACGGAACCTTGAGGAAAACCTGATTTAGCGGATAGTTGCTTTCTAACTGCACGGTGGACTTTTACAGATTGTAAACGGTCGCTCAGAATGTCAGAAACCCATTGGATGAAACCAACCGGAAAATCGTCTCCGGCAATAGTACCGCAGCTGTTCACCTTATCTGTTTGGACATTTCTATGGCATTCGATTGTCTTCAGATTAATCGACGCATCAACTTTTTACTTCCGAATAATTTTGATCATGGATTCTTGCGTTGGCTGCTTTCTTTTCTCAACGATAGATCATTTCATTTCAAGGTGCATAACAAGTTTGGTGCTCATGTAAAAGCTAAATAAGGTGTTCCTCAGGGATCTTTGCTCTCTTCATTTCTTTTTGCTGCTTTCATGGGGTATCAATTTTTGTGGAATGGACATTTTTGCGTCAAATACTCTGTTGATTTTACAATCATTGAGGCTATTGAGAAATGTAGCAATACACCTCTTTCTACATTGTTCATTCAAAATACATTTCTTGATTCTGGTTTCCATGTGAATGTTTCTAAATGTAAGGTGTTTCAACGTCCCAAATTTGTCAACTGCCGTTTACTGTACGGTGATTTTAAGCGCGTGACGCTTTATGAATCCTCGGATTCATATTTGAGGAATCTGTATCGTGGCATCTGCAAGTAAACGATGTTTTGAAGAGAGTTGCTCGCAGATTGCATGTCACAAGATGTTTAAAGTCTTCCCTCTCAAAAAGAGAGATGGTTCCATCATAACCTCTGTAATTTTACATGCCTCTCCAACACACGTACGTCTCCTTCAATTTACTCCATAAATTTGATTTTTTCCAGCGTAGAGCGGATCGCACTATTTGTAAACCTGAATGTGACAATTTTCCATCAATATCAAAAGCGTTTGTGAAATCTGGACGTTCATTTTTAGGAAGTTGTGAAATTAATTGTGAGCATCCACTTCATTCGCATGTTCCATCTCGTCTGCGACGGACAGGTCATCTATCTCTCTTTCATTGTAATACTGTCAGCCAGCTGCACTCTTTCTTTCCGTGGTTCTGTGCCTTGGCAAACGGTAGGGCCTATTATGCTTGATTAAGCCTCGCGTTGCTTTTTCTATTCCTGTATATTTTTTACTTTTTTTCACTGCTTTTGTGCCTTTGTGACGATCATATGATATATCTGCATGACTTTCATTTTGTTGAAATACATAGGCTTACTACTATTACACTCAGGGCGGTCCAGTGCGGCTGTGATACTCTCATGCAGACATACATGTATGAGAACTGAAGGAGTTGAGGACAGAGGAATATTGCCGATTTGATGTAGAGCGAAGCATTAACGAAGTTTTTTTGCCATTCTAGACTTCAGCAACACTTTATCGAATATCTTAGAAGGGATTGACAACGGTAATGTTGGTTGAATATAATTAATAGTGCCCTACAAGGACTTGGGCAACGCAGAAATTAAAGCATGTTTCCACAATAAAGGGAACTGACGATTCAGAATTCCCGTGTATTTCAATTTATATTCCAAAGTCCTGTATAATTCCCGAATATTTTGCGACGATATTGAAATTTCTGAACATTCCCGGATATACGGAAAAATCAGGTATACGTGGCCACCCTGTAGAACTTGGAACAAAGCGTGCAATAATGCAACAACCTTCAGTAAAGCTAATTTGGCCATTACAGAATAAGCGCGCTCCAAAGTAACTCATTAATGAAACCCATGCATATCGGAGTTTTACACAAGGAGTTGGATAATTTTGTTTACCGATAAGTTGCCGGTAAATGACCGGTTAGGGAAGTTAAGATAAATTACTAATAACTTTTTAAACACTGCGAGTATAATAGGATAATGTGCTGATGCATGAGCCGGGAAAGAGATGAGATACAAAATCAAACAATTCATTGCAATGATTTGATCACGGCAACAATTCATTTGGCACCAATTGCTTATAGTTACTTTCTGACTACCTTGAAACAAAGGATTAAATTCGTAAATGTCTTCCATGGTTGTTCATTTTGTGACTGGAGGAAAGAGTCAAGAGCTTTGAAGCCAAACTTTAATTTATTGTAATTATTCGTTCGATATATGCTTTAACCATCATCAGACAGACTGATTACAAAGTCAAACATTTTCAGGTACCGGTACTGAATATTTTTACTATATATACTATAGCTTTCAAAAACTATAGAAATTCAAATAGGCCTTTCTTGTATAGAAATATAATTCTATATAACACCCATGTATGAAAATAAGGAAAAGAAGTTATAAAGTATAAAAGAATGGGACAGGTAGCGATGGGATGCATTTTTCCAAAAGCAGTTAGTGGGAAAATGTCCTATCTGGATGGAAAGGCAATAGCAGTAATACAAAATTGTGTTAACATCAATAAAAAGGCAATGCAGCGTAAATGATGAGTAGGTGTGTCAGGAAAGCCAACATTCAAATTCAAAACGTTTTATTCCTAAAACTGGATAACGTTATAAAATGACAAGATGATGGGATTGATGACAAAAAATGTACAAATGGAGTGGAATGTCACAGTCGGAAATAGTGATGCAATATAGGAGAGCAAAATGATAGCAATAACAATTCTGCCAAAGATTATAAATAAAAAATGTTGCGTGCTTGGAAGAAGAGGCTGTTCAGTAGTAAAAATTCTAACCGCCTATGATTATTGATAATTATTTGACAATGCATAGAAATCTTGAAGAGATTTTTGTTCCATAACTATCCACTCGATAATCATACCATTGATAAGTTTATGTGGAGAGGCGGTCAATAACATGTAAAGGAACATAATAAACAGAGAAATTGTATATAGTCGGTATGGATAGATGGTAGGGATCTCACCTGTAACCAAGTTGACAAAAAGGTATTATTGTGAATTGAGCGAATAATCGACCGGCTCTGCGTGCGTTGTTAGTAGGCTATCTTCAAACAGCCAATCAGGGGGACAGGTCACTGAATTAGGCCGGTCGTCTCTCCTTCTGTTTGACTAGAGATGAAACATGGAATCATGCAGCGTTAATGAATTGGCAAATCTGCTGACATAATACCATAGCAATCGAACAATAAGCAGCCAGTTCAACATTAAACACATCAAATTGTGCGAAGTTTCAGTGACTGTTATCAACCGGATCACACAGCAAAGAGACACAGACGATCTCAAGTTCTACAGAGAAGTTTGTGAACATTTTTTCGTGCGCCTGCTAACTTTTTTAATAATTATTGGAAGTACCAACATTGTCGACAAAAATTTTGCGCAATGATCTGAATTCTACGAATCTGAAGGAATCGTGGCATGAAGGAATCCATCAGACACCTTTCAGTTTTTTTGTCCTTCCCTAAATTCTATTGATGTTAAAGACTTGAACTCACCAGATTTGATAACATTTGTCAGGTCGACATATTTATAGTAGCTCCCCTGGATTGAACTATTTTCTGAACACCTAGATATCGCATAGGAAAACAGTTGCGAAGTGGCTCATGGTGCCCCGACCATATGTGTTCAGAATTTATCTTTATTATGATAATGAAAATCGAAATGTATACCTATACACTGCTGCATACCAGGGTTGGAACCGGCCGGTGGTCGGGCCGGCAACCGGCGTAATCAAAACCGGCCGGTCGGGGATGGAACGATGACTGGTGTCTCTGTGCCGGTTAGTTAAGCCTTTGATCGTCAGACAATAATTGGTCAACTTATGCCATTAGACATTATTGAATTTCCACATAGCATTCGTGAAATGCAAGAATGGTCGGCCATCCGGTACTCCGTATAAGCGAGAGTTATACGATATATATACAACATCATACGATGCAATTATTCGCACTTTGATGGCATGTTTTGTGCGATGAGCAGTAATATGCTTAATGACTGATTTACTAGCCCGATGAGTTGTAGGCCTACTTTATAATTTATTATAGTGTTAACTGCATTTCATAACATGCAGATTGAAAGCGAATGATCAAAATAATGAACGGGCATTGATGCTATAATGACATCGATACAATAATAATGAACGGGCATCTTGATTTAAAGTGATCTACTGAAGTGAGATTTACTTCTTCACTTGTGAGGGAATTCTAGTGATTTGCGACGTCAATTGCGAATTCCCTCCACTACAGGTTATTTTCAGATCTTTTGAGCTTACAAATGATGACCGCGAGATGATGTGAACAATAAGCTCGCCAATCTTGTCATCAATTTTTCCTTTCAGCGAGTCTCCCTGTACAACATCAATCAAAATTCATCACTTACCGTGAACTTACCGTTCGGCTTGTAGGCCCCAGATTACATAGCAAACCATTGTTCATTGCATCTCCAAGCTCCACGTGCTATATAAACTATCCCATGCAGTGAAATTATTCAAGATCTGGAATACTTTTAGAATAGATAGGCTGAGGAATGCACAATGCTTCCAAAATTCATGCAGACTAGAATGTATGATTCTGGAAACTATCACTGATAAAGAAGGTTTTGAACTACATTTACATGCAGTATAAGTTGCCGGTAATCATTTTTAAACTGTTTAATTAACAGTTCGCAACATTTGTCACAAAACATGCATGTAGATACTCTCAAATTATGTTACATTTACATGTTCTCAATGTTGTAATGATAAACTAAGCTACTTATTCTTGACTGAATGTCGACATGGGTCTAATAAAATTAACCGGCCGGCGTTACTAAAGCGGATCTGCTGGCCGGCCGATCTTTAGGATTTGCAGACGGAGCAAATGTTGAAAACAGAAAAAGCAGTTTCTACGTCTGTCTTTATGTGAGAAAGGACAGTGACGCGGTTGCTCTGCATTGGCTGGACAGCGGAATGGAGAGTGGGAGTCGGATATTGCGCCGAAGAAAACAATCTTCTGATCAGTTTCAGCTGTTTTTCTTGGATATTGTTGTCTACTTCGATCGTACAGTTGCAGAATTTTGGACAAATAATTCGTTGAGAGCTCGCAGCCGATCTATAATTTGCATTTTTTGCGATCCCAATCCAAACTACTGAAGAGTGGATATCAATAAAGTAGAATTCTTTCGATCAGAGTCTCATAAACTTTCCAGAGTTCATCATAATTGAGAACTGGTTTCAAGAGGCGAAGAAAGTAAAGTCGCCTTGTGCATCGGGACTCCAAAACACGAAAATGACTTTACCACAAGAGATTCGATGACCAAATGACACCCAAAAGCTTGAATTCAGAGACCTTCCTTGTATGGGCAAAGTAAGCTCGGCAACGTCAGAATTCTTCTTTGGAAACATAGTTGCAAAAGATTTTAAGTCATTGAAATTTCCCAGTGACGGATGTTGTTAAGTTCATCTTCTGCCAAGCTTGAGACATAGAAAGGCTGCTTTGTTGTTCGACTGCTATCAACTCGCAGACATCGTCTGCATATTGCATAATAAAAGTATCATCATGAATCGGATTGAGGTCTAAACAATTGGCATTGAACAAGTAAGGCCCTAACAAGGAGCTCATAGGACACCATGAGCTGGCTGTGGGTCATTATGAGCCTTTCAAAATGCGTTACCAAAACTAATGACATGAATGGTATTTAAATATTCTTAACTTCCATATTTTCATGGGTTTGGCATTAATTATAAGTAGGTGTTATGTAATAATATCAATTTTCCACCTGTAGCTTTATGTATATGTATATACAGTCATATCGAACTGAATTGCGGTGATTTATTGAATTCAAAATGTTGAGAAAAGCATCAAAATGAGTTTCAATGGAGAAACACTTATAGTCTTATTGTTGCAAATTAATTGCAAAATGCACCTCCATACAAAGCTTACTAAATATATCTTTTTCACAAACTGATGACTTTCAGAATTCTAATCAGGAACAGATTACAGCATGCCATATTTCATGGATTTATATCACAATGCCTTAAGATACTTATGGGTTATCTCCCTCCACGTTCTCAAATTTGTCCAAAATCTTTAAAAATGAATCAATCGCAACAAAAATTCGGAGACACGTATTTGAGTGTATTTTCTACCCACATGACAATATTCATGCATATCGGACGAGTGTTTTGTGCATAAGAAACGACAACGTGAAGTGTAGCGATGTCAGCAGCTTTATCTGTCTTAGCCTAACCTCATGGTTTCATCAGATAGCAGTAGGTCAACGAAGTAATTGTTGTAAAAGTATAACTCGTGAAGTGATGATGACGAGGCCACATTCCCTTCATTAGCATTATTGACTTAAGAAAGGCGTGGCAAGGTTGTGGTCGTGGGAAGATTTCAAATGGCAGCGGATGAGACGAAGAGGGAGAGAGAACAATGCACACACGAGTGACAATAATGCGTCGAACAGACGAAGTCAGATCAAATTGCTGACATCACTACACACTTCACGTCATCGCCTCCAATGCACAAAGCACCAATCCGATCGGCATACATTTTTATAGGTGGGTAGAATATGCTGAAGTACGTCAACCTGAAGTTTGGTGACGATTGATTCATTGTTGCAGATTTTAGACAAATTTGAAAACCTGGGTGGGGGATAACCCACAAGTACCTGCCTTCATGATAACTTTTAAATTCTAATTTATGTTCTGTGTGATTATTCATTCACTTGCTTCGATATAATATAGCATAAATTTCAATATAATTGGTTATCGCTATAGTGAATAGCTGTCCAAGCAATCAAGCTTGACACTCGTGTAGCGGATCTGATGAACATTGCTTCATGTCAACAATGGGATTAAATGGAAATGGGACATTACTCTTCAAAAATAATCATATCTACAGCATCATACTTTAAAAGCAACAAGAAGATCTCCACCGGAGCGGTCAAAGTAGGGAGCTTCTCACAGTGAAATATGAACAACAAAGCCGATAGCTTCGTCGTGCCTTCGACTTCAGCTGTACCAGTGAAATCAATGAAATTGTCCATGAAAGCGCTCATTAAAGGAAACAGAAAAATCAATCAGTTGCATTGCAGTTTCCTACGCACTTTTGGAATGTTGCGCAATTTGCCCAAGTTATACCGTATTATGCGATGTTACGCCGACTGAATTATTCCCTGCGTGATTTAGTGAAATTTACATTACATCTTCATTTTCACAATCATCATGAATTTAGTTTAAGAGCGAGTTTAAATTGTAAATGACTTTTATTGCAACAAAGACATCTCAAAATCGCGCACACAATGAACACTGTCATAGAGATCATATGCACGAATTGAATACGGCGTCTTTGTCAAATCCAAAACACTTTTCGCAGAACGACCCCTGTTGCTCAACTAGGTTATACATAGGGATTGCAATTCCGGTATCCAGTTTTTTGCAAATCCCGGAATTTTACTCACGGATCCCTGAATTCATATTGTTGGCACTTTTGTAGCTGTTCATAGATGTCTTAATAGCAACTCAGTAGTTAGTGACTGCTTTGCCAGATTTTCGACTGCTTTTCGATATTTGTTATTATAATATTGCTAGTTCAGTTCAATATTGCATGTTGCAGATACATCAATATAAACCTACATTGTAAACCGCTGGATACAAAAATTACATACAAGCATATACCAAAATCACATACAATTTGAAACTAACGTCTGATACGAGATTCTCGCATGTCTACAGAGTTCTGGTATGTTTTTCATACGAATTCTCACTTACTTTTGTATGTGATTGGTATGTAGCGATACGAACTATTCTATCTGTGATTGGCTGTTTTACAATTAAATACGAATTGCTGGCATGTTTTATATACGAGACCCGATGCAAATTCGTCCTCATTGGTATGTGTTTAGTATGAAGAGCTTTAAGTCACATGGAAAAAGTAAGTTATATTACATACTACTGTCAAATAACATTTTTCCGGTAATACCAATCGTGAATATTTCTTTGTGAAACTGTGGTATTTAACTATATTAGAATTATTGTTAAAGTAACGCCGCATGTCATCGTTGTTACTTGTCTTATGTCATTCACAAGTTTCTTAATTAGCGCATTTCCATGAACTAAGTTGATAAACATCATTTAAATAATACTATAACCACCGAGCCACCATGTTGACTTATATATCTCAAACATAGCTATTTTTGCGTTCATGAATTATAATGTGTTTTTATTTTGGATTGATAATATGCTCAGTTCCAAAATTACATAATGCATATATGTTGATGGTTGAATACTTATTGATTATTTATGAAGTGCCTAAGACTTACATGTATTAAAATCGAATTCAGTTTTGTAAGTTTGACTATTAAATGTCATTATCTTACTACTTACAAAGCAGTAGTAACATTAGTGTGATATTTATTGACAAAAGGCCTTAATTCAACATATATTAGAAATCATTGATGCTTTCCTTTAACATTGTGCTAGTATGGCTTTAGTATGTAGAGTATATCACATTTGAAAAAGCATACAAAAGCATACAACAGAAATACAAGAGAATACAGAAATACACCAAAAAAATATTTTGGTATGCATCCTTCGCATGTGATTGGTATTGAGCGATTTACAGTGTACTTGTATCTTGATTATTTACTTACTTCCAACATGCATTCTAATAGGCACAGGGTCTACGAAAGTCAAAGGATAGCATGAATTGCAGAAGTATATATTCTATATGCAGGCATGTAGGCCTATTTGCAATTTCCTTCTTCGATTCTTGTCACTGACGGTAAGTTTATTCAGTTGTACCGCAGTAAATTTCAAACAAAGAGGACCAACAAAGGGCACACTTTTCATCTACATGCAGATATATTGCATGGTGATTATCCTCGAAATACCGGGATCCCGTGAATATGGGAAATTTTTATGGATCCAAAATCCCGGAAATTGGGAAAGTACCCGGGATTGCAATCCTTATTAATTCAAACGACAAGAATTGCAGACTGTATTCTATGAGTTAATAAGATTCAATCTCAACAAAATTTACTGACGGAAATGTTAAAAAGTCTTCTGCCATGATAAGATGACATTATAATGATGGAAAAATCGACGACAAAATTTGTATGACTACCGTTTGTTTTACCATAAACAAGCAGATAATTACTTTACAGTTCTGTGTTCTTTTTTCGTTGGTCCTTCTTCTTTCTGTATGCATCCGTAGAGGTTAACGAGCAACTATGAAAACTCGGTTTCAAAATCGAAACACTGTCACTTTATTGCAGGGTGATTGATTCTGCTGAGACGAAGGAATATGTGTTCAAAGTGCCTCGCCTTCACAGGGTCAAACGAATTTCAGACTAAAGTTTTGCAGAAGACCTTTTCATCTTGCTATTCACAGCTCTGTCCTTTAAATAAAACTTAGTCATATTACCGCTCTCGTTCGACATTTTATTGATTAATGTTTAGAAATTCTCTTTCCCCTCTTGTCTCTTCCTTATGATTCATGAGATACACCGATGCTAGCTCGATCATTTTCGTGTAAAGTTCTCGTCAAAGTAAAGCAACTTCTTTAAATAAGTGTCTGCATTTTAGGCTATTCTTAGATTACTATTGCAATATCAGTGGATTGAAGCATTCTTTAACATTATACGCATTGTATATAACACTGTAGTGCATAGTAGCCTACTGTAGCATTTTATATACGCATGTACACAGCACGCATTGCGTACCATCAATTTTTTCAATTGGCTGACATTAAATGGTTGGCCGCAAATCAAAAATGAAATCAGATTCATCCGAATCTCATAAAATGCTACGTGTGATGGCAGTCATAGAATTTGAAGTCACAGCTTTAGTACAAAAAACGAAAAGAGAGACTGCGTAATAGGTTCAGTGCGTATAGTATAAGTCGTTCGTTGTTCAAAAATACACGCATAAGAATATCAATTGGCCTGGAAAACAACCCACTATCAGGGTTCAGACTCCTCAAAGTCAAATGAGAGATTACAGTATTGAGAAACTGCCTGTTTATTCGTTTTAAATGCGGCAAGTTTTGCATAAAATACATCTCGGTCATCAGTCAAAAAGGATCACTTTCAATAAAAGTGATAGGTATAGTCAATTACAAGTTCAGCTTCATGGTAAAATAGCAAGTTTGCAAATTGAGAAGTTGCTTCTAGTTAAAAGAAAGATCATTGTACCGAATTCTACAAACCAATGCGGCAGTAGTCGCTGTCGGCCTACTGAGTTTCTTCCATATTAGAAAAGATTATTACTTTCTTCCATTGCATTAAAGAAACTTTTATGAAAAAACAAACCTATTTCTTCCTGTGGTCGATTGTGTTACTATGAGGGCTAACGTGGCGATTCTTTATTGGTTGCCTATAACTATACTACTACACTATATAATTTATAGCAAGCACAATTATTATTCATTTAACATTAGGTAATAAAACTGGTAACTTCCTATATAGATTCCGGTACAGATAGGTGCGTGAGCCGCTTATCGCTGTGACTAACAATTACCAACGCTCGCATCGCTGGAGATGGGAGTCCCATGGAAATTTTCTAGTTTTTATATACTTTGTATTCGCTAATGCGCCTTGTGTTGCGCATTTCTGATATGCTGTTCAAATACTATGTCACCTTCATTCAAAAGAAAATTTGTAAAGCTAGGAATATGCTTTTTATAGTGCTATGTATTGGTTTCGGTGACATTAAATTGATTTGAGATGAAATATATCGATCATATTATTTCATAGCAATGCAATAGTGATCTGTGAGTGAGCATATTTGCCTGAATTGTGCAAGCCTCATCCAAACTACTCATCAATGCATAAGTAGTAATTGAAGCATGCATGCTGCAGAATCTAATTCTAACAATTCTGCTACCCAGGGAAAATACTTGCTGCTAATGTTCTGTACCAAATGACGAATATAGTCATCAAAATATTCTTTTGAACTAATTTCTTTCGTTTGTTAAATAAATGCTAAATGAGATTTCGTATTTTGATTAAAATGACTTTTTCAGCTTACATAGCCTACACCAATTTATATTTTGGAGCCGCCCAGTGGTTCAACTTAGCTGGAAAAGTTGCCACTTTTAATGCTTGCAGTCGGATGGAACATGTGTCTAAGAAAGGCATCGAATGTCGGCATCAGCTTTTTTAGTCGGCTGGCACACACAGACAAGTTAGAGGGCTCGCTTCTCGCATTGGATGACAGCTGCCATCGAAGAATAATTCTGCTATGAATGCGTGACACAATGGAAATTCAACACTCTATAACAAAAGTAAAATATGATCAAGCGGTAATGAGAAAAAATGTTGAAGAAGTTTCAAAAAGAATTATTGAACATATTTAAATAAAACTTACATATTCGCACTTTTTAGATCATAAGGATTCTGGAGATACGAAACATGAACATTTTTGATGACAAAGTGAGAATAAAACATTTTCAGTCAAAATAGTCATGATTTTGTGATAATTTCAGGATATCAATTTTATCCTAGTTCATCGATTTTGATAACCAGTATATCAAAAGAGAGCTCAGAAAAAGTTCGTTTTCCCCGTGTCTGAATAATAATTATCATGCTCACATGTTTTCTCAGTGAAAAATTACAATTTGAAAATTGAGTAATTTTCATATTTTGAGCATTGCTCAGCAGATACAACAACGGAAGCAAGTACACGTATGTCATAGTTCAATTCAACGTAGCAAAGTGCGTCAAGGTGAAAAAATTTTAAAAAAACAGCTAACGACTAAGTAATTTTCTAAAAGGTGCAAAATATGATTTAAAAGAACATTATTATATCCTAAAATGGCTAAAAATTTTGAAAATACTTATTAGAAGGACAAAAACCACGTTCTCCTCTCCTCATGTGGAATGAAATGTCGAGTAAGTCGTTCTGTTCAAATTATGTTTATCAATTATATATTGAAAAGATTTTATTTAACAGTCTGCCCATTAGGATGATAAGAGGACAGGTCTGTTTCCAATCAAAATATCAGATCTAGCTAACACAGCGTGATTACGCTATCTAAAATCTACCAGGTGTGTAAGAGAATTAATATTAGTTCCTTAAGCTAAAACGTGAAATAAAATTCTACAAAATATGCATACAAATTATTTGACTATTTGTAATGAGGTCATCAACAGGAACTTGGTCAGGACGATCGCGTTTCGACCGCTAAATCCTGGATGCTCAAACCCGACCAAGCGCGGTCCTGTACATTTAAGATCCACAGCCTCAAAAATTACATTTATAGTAGAGAAAAATTAGCATCTATCAAAAAAATAGAGTCGCTATTGACTGAAATGTACCTCAGGCATTTGAAAGAAGGACAGAGTCCAGCCATTAGAGGTCAAGAGGCGGGGACATAATCCACCTTCAACTCAAGACGTGCTGGAAAAAAAAATTCTTGAGCAGACATGAGAATTAATCGAATTTCAGCGAAATTTAGATGGTCCGTTTGTGATCAGTATTACTTCATTCTTACCGAAGAGAACAACAAAATTTCTCACCATTCTTCACTAAGACAACAACAATAAGTTTCATAAAGTTCAGTTAATTCACTGTGAACTAATCAGACTTTTAGTCAGTAATCATGCCGCACGAGTTAATGAAAAGATTCGATGGCGCATTGTCAATCTTGCCATTTATGCTAAGCGGTCGCATAATCGAATCGCTACACACCTGAATATCTAGGTGTATCATTTGTGAATCTTTGACTTTTCATGAGCGGTTATCATGTCTGTCATACTCTGTTAGAGAATTCACAACGTGCTCATGCATGCCGCTGGCATTGAAATGAATTGGATGAGAAAAAATGAAACGTTTTCGCATTCAAACCGCCCATCTGGTATACCCTGGCTGCTAATAACTACAGTCCGTTTCATAAAAAGTGGATCATCCTAAAATTTGACTAAATACTCGTAAAACATAAGTATGATACAGTAACGGTTCTTAAGAAGCTAATATTTTGTGGCCCTACCCTTATTGTCAATGACATTACCAATTCATCTAGGCATTGACTCGATGATATCGTTGATTTTTGACTGATCTAACTTTCTCTCCCCTCTCTTTTTAACAGTGACGTAAGTTGTGATACGCCATCTGTAGGTAGCAGTGAACGACGAACGTTACGTTTTAGAATACTCCATACATTTTCTAAGGGATTCAGATCAGGAGAACGAGCTGACCAAGATAATGTCCTAAGCCCTAACTGAGACTTGCATAAGTTGACTCTACTACTCCTGTGATCATCCATAAATAACCAAGTCGATGGATCACCAAGTTGATCTGTCATTTGGCCAATGTTCATTCGTAAAACATTCACACAACGTTCAGAATTCATGGTTCCTTGCTGTATGTGAAGTTCAGAGCGGCCATTGGTCCAAATGCCAGCCCAAATCAGTAGAGTCGCACCACCTTGTACTCGAGGACGATGTAAATGTCTAGTGTAAAAGTCTAGTGCAGCCATCTCAGTTAACGAGAGAATTGGATCAACTTTAACAAATCTCAAAATTAGGCGGTCTCTACTTTTGGATGTTTTGCGTGAACGGCCAGAGCCCTCTTTTGTGAATGCGATCTCGTTATTGTTCATTTGTGCTTTGTATTGTTTTCAACCGGTAAGAGATAGATTTCTAGCTGAAAGAAATCAGGAGTGCTGCCAACACCACCGCAACGAAGTCAGGAAGCTATGGAACATGAAGTCCAGTTAATCACATGTAGCAGTTACATTATTGTTGATGAATAATGGTGCTATACTGGCTCTGATTGACCGATTTTCTTTATTTTTGTTTTGCTTGATACCTTTTGACTTGTAGAACAACATATTACATAACAAAGGAAACAAATGTAATTTTATAAGAGTGAGGTATGATTTTGTGTAACATTGATAAATGAAGATCAAATTATCTACTACTTTTTTTATCTATAACAGGAAAACAACTCAATATTCATGCTTGAAATTTCCAACAATGATATTAGTAAGCGCAACTGACATATCTTCCAAATTTCAGAGAAATTCGTTAAAGTTTGGCGGAGTTAGACAAAGTTGAAGTTAAGGCGATGTTTAAGGGTGATCCATTTTTTATGAAACAATCTGTAATAACACACCTGAATGTTCCGAAATCTGCCGTTAAGTGTCAAATTTGTCGCTATATGGAGACCCGCTCTGTACATGATATGCAGACCGATACCGCAGACCTTCAGTTCTTGATGAAGAAGCGTTTTCCTCTTTTTCCTCCGCTGTGCAAGCGATTCCTTTCATAGGCATTTCTGAATTGCAAAGGCTTCTGCTTGAGAAGAATATTCGAGTATCTCAGTCATCCTTCACGATACCAGTCTTCACGGTAACCATTCACTAAAATTACTTTCACTGACTGATGTTCATGAACTTGCTCGTTTGCAGTGGGCACGCCAACATCACTTACGGTCTGCCTTTCAAGAATGGCGTTAGGTCATCTTCACTGACTAACGCGTATTCTCGATACGTCGTACTGATGGTCTCTTGAGGGTTTAGAGAAAGAATGCACTCGATTCTCCGAATTGGGTGCCGTCCAAAATCAAAAGCGTCGAGATGGTGCTAGTACATCAGTAATGGTCTGGGTTGCTACAGCCCGGAACTGATCTTTTGGTTCTGTGAATGGTAAAACTTTGAAAATTCTCGTGAAGTTTTGACCAATCATGGTACATGAATTAACTATGTTAATCAACTACATAGGCTTATTTCGCATCATGAAATCAATGATTCGATGCTACAACACGAAAAGAAGGTAGAAGGCGTCATTTTATTCGCTGCGGTCAAACTGAAAAAAGTTGACCTGTTATAGCAGCATTTTGGTAGTACACTCAGAATTGTAAGCAGTTCACGATTATTCATTATGTGCATTATTGTAGCCCTTTATCAAAGCATTTCTTAAAGACTTATGAGCTACATAAGTCAGTATTTTTCTCTTCCCTTCCAATTCTGTTTACGCTGAGGGAAGCATAGATAAATATTGGAATATTATACCAACAGCGATACTCATCTTATGACATCATGTTGTATCATCATCCAACACCGTGAGATCTTTTATGTGAAGAGTATTTGAGATCGCTGAATGGTTGCGAGTTGGAATTAAGTGAAAACAACGCTTCACATGATTAGTAAGACCCACATCCTGTAGCCTTTTTCCTCAGATCAAGCCGCAATATTCTATAGAATGAGTTTCACCATAACTAACTCTTCAACAAAAGCTGTAATATTCATTTTACTTACTTTCTAGCTCTTGGATGCGCTGGACCACCTCAAGTGATCATGGCGACTAGATCACGAAAAGCCTAGTGGTCCTGGGGACGGACAAGAAGGTAGGGCAGCGGGAGGGTGTCTTGGACTTGGGAAATCCACGTGAGTCGCGGTCGGCGGGGGGAGAGCATATGCTTCTAAAGCTTCTCTTGCTTGACTAGGCGGGTTGCACCGAGCAACGTGGCCCAGAAGGCGCAATCGACGTAGGCTCATGATGTTGGAGATTTCAAATGGATTCCCAAAAACCTCGAGTAAACTTCTTCATTCGTGATGTGGTGGCACCAACGAATATCGAGAATGTTGCCATTGCAAGAGCTGTGAAAAACATCTAGACGCCGGGTTAGAACAATCGGAAGACTCCAAGTCTCACAGCCGTATAGCAGCACCGGTAGAACGCAGGTATTCAATATTCGATACTTCGTTGGGGCACGAACTTTCCACGTTCCCAATACTTTTTGATAATTGATTGAAAGCTGACCGAGCACAGTACAGACGCCGTCACAATTTCACACTCTGCCGTACATTCGCTAGAAATCCGGGTCCCATGTTTATTGGAATATTTATTGACTTTTATTATGTTCTGTAACATTTATTTTTATTGGTATTTATCATGTCACAAAACATGCTATTATATGAGCAAATGTTTTGACATGCCAGTGTCATTCTTCTTGCTTTCCCCTGCTCTCAGTTTCCGGGCGGAAAGTGCAATGTAGCTGAGAATTTCAGGAGTAAAATTTGCAATTCTTGGTAGTTGACTCTTAGTTTCCGTGTTATTCACTTTCCCCTCATTTTGCACTTACCGCTCTTTTTCCGAGGGGAAATTAAGTGACTTTCTGATATACTTTTCCGATCAGCAATTTAGATTGGCAGAAACATTCAACCCTGATACATGTACGAGCATGTCCCACGGAAGCAAACTTCGCATATACAAATAATCTGAGGAGAATTTCAATATTCAAATTCATTCATGATATTGAGTTTTCATATAAAATCACAGAATTTAACACTTCGTTTATCTGCTTCGGTCTGCTAGAAGTGTGATTAACCCTTTGACGGCGATTGGGCTCTGGTGACCCAAGTTTTTGAATGGTTATATATGTGGGGTGACGTATATTGATGTAATTTTTCTCACCTTCTTTATACAATATATATCGTAAAATAATACTTTCATGGGATATGGACTGATTGCATATATATATTTGTGTTCTCTTCTTAATGATTTGAATACAGTTAAATTTGAAAAAAAAAATTCAACACATTTGCCGTCCCCTAGACGAAACCAAGCACAGTGATAAAGCAAATCAGGGTTGCATGAATTGTTAGACTAGTCATAAATAACATCTGAAAACCGAGTTTCGATTTCTTATTTTTTTTACTCAAGAACTGATGAAATTGCTGTTTGGGTCTCTGGTGACCCAATCGCCGGTAAGGGTAAAAATTTCAATTTTTTCGTCATTTATCATATTGATGGGAAATCTCTTGTGAATATTACATTTGAAATCCTCTGAACATTGGTTATCGGTTAGCATTCAAATAGCAGATTATGTCGCTTGTGTACATGTAGGTTATTTGTAAGAAAATCGCTATGTTGATATGGGTCTCACGTGAGCTTCATAGACTTCTTGTCTGAGCATGGATATCCATGGTCTAGTGCATGAATGCTGATTCGCTGAAAGATTCTGCGTAGTGGTACGGGAGTATTCAGAGTATGACGCTTCAATACACGTATTGTGTATGTTTCATGTGAGCCTCACAGACAGATTGTGTGACTGATAGCTGAACGCTGATTCGATAAAAGTACAAAGAGAGTAGCATCACCAGTTTCGACAACTGTAAAGTGTAGGAGTATCGTTGATTCTGCCGTCTCTGTGAGTGTTTCTATTTTGCTTCGTTATGGCCACCAACAGTTCATCACGAAAGCGATATTTCAATATAACTCAAATGAATTCTGCGGCTAAAGTTAGATTCGTAATTAATCATTTAAATTGCGCTTTCCAAGCATCGCTTGAGAACTCTGATTCGCAAAGCGTCGACGAACATATGATAAAATTTAAAGGTAAATCGTCTATGAAACAGTATATTAAGTGAAAACCCATCAAGTGGGGTTTTAAGATGTAGTTTAGATGCTGCAGCAAAACTGGATACGTGTATCAATTTGATATTTATCTTGGTCGCAAAACTGCAACGCAAGAATACAACTTAGGCGAAAGTGTGGTTCTACAATTATGTGAGAAACTCAACGGTTCTTACTCTCAAGTTTTTTTCGACAACTTCTTCACAAGTCCAAGGTTGATCAAGCAATTATTTGAAAATGGGATTTATGCTATGGGGACTGCAAGAGTAAACAGAAAGAACATGCCACGCCGTCTAAAAGTAAGTGAAGTTGCAACTATTTTTTAATGTCTTAGAATTTTAAGTAAATTACCATGATTACTTAAATTTTCAAGCCTATTAATTTTTAAGCTCCTGCAAACTGAATGTTAATGCTCTTAACAATATTATAACCTCAGCAATATGTTGGGGCAAGTTTTAGTCATTCTTCAGATTTAGTAGCGGTGCACGTATATATTTTTTATCAGTATACAGAAATTTCCGCATGTAGTCAAGTGGCGCCAGATTTTTCGATATATTTTTGATTTCTCGTATTTGTATGTTTATGAACTTCGATCTAATATCTATAGATATCAAACATAATTTCGACGATCTATCAAATATAGTAAAAGGAATGGATTTTGAACATTTAAAAATAATGTTCAACTGTGTTACTGTTATAACTGAATTGACCTTTTCAGGAGGACAAATGCATGAAGCGAGGCGATATCGATTTCAAATTTTCGAATCAAATTCTTTGTTGCAAATGGATGGATAACAGGTTCGTTCTGATGTATCGGCTGCTTGACATATTCATAATGCTGATCATAATGTTTCTTATGTATTCATTTTTCATCCGAACTTAAAAATCATTGTAAGCGTTATAAGAAATTACTTTATCTAATCCGTAAGGAGTGTTCTAGAAGCCTAACTACGAATAGGCTATATTGAGATAAAAGGTACAGGCTTAGGTAAGATTGTTAGATTGTTTAGAACTCTTTGAAACTACGTTTGTGTCGAAGTATAAATGTATGTAAATTGCATGATAGTTTTATCAACTCTCTGATTTCAGGTCGGTCGTAGTTCTGGCAAACAATGTCGATGGAGCCGACGAAGTAAGTTCTGTGTATAGGCGACAGAAAGGAACAAGCGGAAAGACTGCAATAAATTGCCCACTGGTAATCAAGCAATACAATAGTGGAATGGGAGGTGTGGACCTTGCAGACCAATTGAAGACCACTTATCAATTGGACAGAAGATCAAAATACAGGTTCTACCTGCGCATTTTCTTTGATTTGATTGACATCGCTTGTGTCAATTCTCATATAGTTTTCAGGAAATTCACATCAGACAACATTGATCTCAAAAATTTCAAACTTAGTGTTGCTGAAGGTTTGATTGCTCAATACTCAAGCCGTCAAAGGGCTTCTTCCAAATCAAAGGCAACTAAAAGGAAATTTACATCAATTCCTTCATCTGGTGAAATAGCACATCTTCCTACGTTTGGTGATAGGAAGCGTTGTGCTCGTTGCGCAAAGGCGAAACAAGACAGAAAAACCTTTGTCTCATGTGTAACGTGCAGTGTACCTCTTTGTTTGCTCAAGGAACGAAATTGTTTCCAAATGTTTCATAATAATCTGTAAATGAATTATATGCTGAAGTTTATATGCACGTACATGAAAAACGAACTTTTATCTAACTTTTTTCAATGAATAGTGTTTATTCTAATACCTACTTATCATCATAAACAATATACAGATAGTAATTTAATCATTGCTTCTCGTAAGCGCACATTGGCTTCATTTCGGTCACAGGCAAGGATCGTAGTAGAAAAATTGTTCGTTTTGAAGAATACTTTTGAAAAATCTTCGTTTCGAAGATATTTGTTTAATGACGAGTTAGTATTGCTCTTGTGTTATCTGCATCTAATGTGTAGTTCTCTGATAGTGCTTCCGATGTAAAATTCATTGTATCCCTCACAACTAAGTTGGTAGATCACATTCTTGTGACAGCAGAATTTGTTATCACTTGATCTTCATTATACATTATTAAGTCATTTTTCGCATTACCTTCCTTTTGTACATTTGCATGCTAATGTGTTTTGGCACATATTTTTATGGCAACATTTTTAGTCAGATCAATATATCAATCATGCCTAGATTTTGAAAGCATCAATGAGCCGTACAGCCTCGGCCGCGAAGCTGTAAGGATAATTGATGCTTGAAAAAGCTAGGCATGATTACTATTGTAGTGAATGCGTGCTCTGATTCATGCACATGTAGAAGTCTGAAAGTTTCTGGCTATATAGGCCTACATAGATAGTGGTTTTTGTTTCAGTAGCCGGCAACAATCGTCGTTGTTGCCGGCTCTGGGCAGGAATCGATGAAATAATGCCACATAGCATTCACTACAATTACTATTGCAATTGGTAAGATGTAGTTCAATACTATATGTCGCCTATTTCTATTCCTCCTTTTTCATACTGAACTTTGTTAACATAACTTTATACATTTTACTAGATTTCCTATCTACTTCCTTATTTCCTATGTTGATGTGAAATTTAAATGCTTGACTTTTGCGTCTATGTTTAATTCCATATGTCTGATGATGGCTGCCGAATAGCAACCGAAATTAATTTCATCTTTAGTTAAATTATTACACCATTAAAACCTTGGGTCTTCATCATCCATTAAAAACAAAACAAAATCCTGTAGCTATCTTTCCACCAGGAAGATGCTAAATAAAGTTAGGATCACACCATCACAAAGATAATCTGTGCTCATTTTTTTCAATATTCAAACAAAATAACGTTAAAGATTGCATAGTCAAGAAGTGGCCATTATGTGCGATATTTTCCTCAGACAATTGTAAATGAAAGCACAATTAAGCTCCTTCTATGATAGCGAAGGTCGATTTCCGGTTTGCAATAGGAAATCGTATAGTGATCTAATGGAATATAGGAATTTTGATGAAGTTTGCGAATGCGATTTGCGGTCCGTTTTTTATGCCCAGATTTTAAGAATAAACACACCTTCTCGAGAAACCTTTGCTTGGCTAGGTGCTTGATTGATGCTTCAGGAAAAAATGAAACTGTTTTGAACATAACATTTTGATCGCAATATCGCATAATTTATCAAATTTGATACACGTATGTTTAAGAGATTTCGTGTGCAATTCTGAAACAATTTTGTATCAAAATGGACAGTTTTATAGATAACGTCTTGGAATGTACAATGTTGTGGAAATACACCGAAGGAGATCACAGAAACCAAAAAAGTTGTCAATGTTTTTTCATAAACACACACAGGACTTCATTGCACGTTCTTCATTATTTCTTCCGTGTAAATATGAAAGCAACGAACATAAGGCACAATAGATTTAGTCCGTTCGCTAGTACGAGCTTTTGTAGGGATCAAAGTGAGATTTTCACACAATATTGCAGCATACCAACATGGAAATAGGGCAGACAGGGCAATGTCATAGTAAATATCATCTCAGATCAGAAACTGTAGTCGCGAGTGCATATTGCTCATCTCAAGTAGTGAGATAGGCAAGATGCATATATTCCGTTTCGGAAGAATCTACTCGTGACTTGAGATTGATGTCGATGTGCTGATGAGGGTCAAGTAGCTCATTATACGATACATCGACAACTACAACATTTCGCATTGGGAATCCACTACCCAGTAACAATTTCAAACTGAACTTATTCGACGGACTCGGATAACACCATTAGGTAAAACTGTAAGAAAGCACCGCCTTCGTCTGATTGGACACGCTCTCAGAAGTCCGAACGCTACTCCTCTTCAAGATGTGCTCATTCTTTGATCGTCGGAACATCTCAGACAAGGTCAAGGTAGAACTCTCACCATGTTAAAAGACATTGACAATGATATCGACAGTCTTGGCATAAAACCCTGTGACATCTGTCGTATGACAACTAATTACTTCAACCAATTGCTCAAATCCTTATGGGTTTTGTATCCTTATACATTTTATTTCTGAATAAAATGTTGCAATATATAATATATATAGCTCATTATGATCCACAAATAATCGTGATATACTAATCGGTGCATGTACATATATGCATAGGTCCACTGTCAATTAGGGGTAAGGTCCAGCCCCGCTTTAGAAGCGCTGAGTGAAAAATGGACTAGTGGGAAGGTCCTCCACACCGATCTCGTCAAGTTTGGCTCTAAAATGTAGTCCTAGGATAGTCAAAAGTTTGACGCGCCTTGAACGTTTAATGTCTGCCGGTGGGAACGCACCACCTGTCCTCTTAAGGACAAACCTTAAGTCTTATTAACTATAAGTTTATTAAAATTATGAAACATGTAGACGTCGTTATGGGAATGTCCCAGCTTCAATTCCTTTACAACTGTACATGTCCTTGTTAGCATAATGGGATTTCATGTTTACATGATGCACGTATCCCTTCTTCACAAAGACACAAAACATTTATGACTTATGACTTACATGTATAATATTTTACGGTTAGCAACCAGTTCAACAGCCTCCATTCTCGTCATGTGCAACTGTTGCGCTTACTATTAAGAATAAAATGCAATTTAGAGATGCCCTGCCTACCCCGTGCTGCCACTCCCCTTGCCGGCATGTCTGGTCAAGTTTATCTCTATGGCAATTAATCAACTATCGATTGGACTTTGACTTCGTTGTTGTAGTCGTTGGAGTGCTTGTTGATTCTACTGTAGGCGCTTTTACTGCAGATGAGGCGGAATTATAATTTTTCCTCCAAACAATATCCCATGGCCAGGTGTTGAAGTCCGGTTGGAGAGGGGCAGAGTGAACTCCAGCAGCCGCGGTATATCTGTGTCTGTGGAAGAAATCGATGATGTATTTTGGGATCTTGACTCCACCGTATTTTTTGTAGTCCCGTTTGATGACACCCCATTCCATGAAGACATAAGGGATATCAATGGTGGTGAAAAGCTTTGATGCATTGTGAAGGCCATCGTACTCCTTGCCCTCAATGTCATACTTCATAATTGCCTTTTTGAAGGTAATGACCTGCAACAAAACAAGGGTGCATCAGAATTCGACAGCATGCATAGCACATTAGAAAGCGGCAATGAATTGAAATCCAACCTGACCTGAAAAATTTCATCAATGAATTAAAATTACTGCGACCGTGGAGAATGCATTTCTCAAAATTTGGACTGGAGCTTCCTTTCCTTGTAGGGGGAATGGATTGAAAAGGAATTTGCTCTTTTCTACCAACAGAATTGGTCGCCAGAATTCTAATAGCTTATTTTCTACGTATCATGAAACTTTTGACAGAAGGAAAATAAATTTACAGTGCATGCGAAGCTTGTAACAGTTGAGGGAATGAACCGTGATAGTGAAAAAAAGGATTGTCGTTTCACTCGGTGATTTAATAGAGAAGACAAGCCTCCCTAGCCTCGACCACACCTACGCGCCAAAGGTCACATCAGACACAAAGTGAAATACTAGTTTGTTTGAGAACATTATCTCTTACCCTCACGTTAATCGTGTGTGATGGCTCCTCTAAAGCGCATATTAAAATAGAAAATGTACTCATATGTTTTGGAGAAGGATGGGGGATTTTCCTGCCTGGTAGAGACTGGAGAAATGCCGTGTGAAGCACAAGTGATGTGCAAAGATGGTTAACTTTCATCGATAATGATTGACAATTGATTCAATGATCACTAAAATCAGGCTCAAGTAAGCCTACAATGATCTATGATGTAGGTTGCCAGTTACTTTTTCAAAAACTAGGCTTTATATACTTGCCACCCGGAGTGGAAATCGGAGTCCTATCAAATTGATAGGACTGCGCATCCCTGCTTTTTAGTTCTGCATCTAGTCAGCAATTGTTGAAAATTTAGAATCATATTGCCTTTAGCCTCAGTGTCTAGATAAAGGTTCACCGAAATCGGTTGTTTCTTCACGTGCAGAAACTAAATACTAGAATGTGCGATTTTAGTGATATTTGAGTCGAGCTAAAAGTTTGAATTATTTGACCTTTGACCTCATCTAATACAATGATGTAATCACAGAGCGATTAATAATCATCGTTTTATTAGCCACCTTAACCAGATCTTCTAATTAGTGCATGGTTTATTAGTCTTTATATTGTCATTTTCTAATAGTGATCCAATGGAATTTGTTAAGAATTGGCGGTTTCTGACTTTTGACCTTCACCTCAGCCCAGAGATGACCTTAGAAATAAAAGTGATGCTGTTTTTCTGAATCCCCATGCAATGCCTATTCGAATGATGTGTGGTTTGGCAAAATGGTGTAATGGTTTGGGAGATCAGCAGGAGGGAAGAGAATTTCGCCTCTCCCGAGTGGGTCGCGTTCGGAAAACCGTCGGGACATGCGTTGCCATGACTGCAATGCATAGACGATAGCCGCCTCCAGTTGTTGACAATGGGTGCGTCCCGGTACCTTGTCAGTGTCCCTTGTAGATTCCCGATTATCATCATTTCTCTCTTCAATATCGGCGTCTAACTGCAGCTATTCCAGGTTGCACAAATTTGATTTAGTAACTTTGAAATGGATGGCCGACCAGCTGAAATTAACCTCAACAATAACAAAGAAAAAAGTCGGATTTCTATAAATAGAAAAATCGTGCGATAAGAATCATGCTTATTAAAACTGCGATCGCCCACATTCGATTTTACGAACCTTTACAGATATGTTTGTGAATGTCGTATTCGCTGTGTTTGCAAAACTGGAAAGATTTAATTGCATGACTGACTCTTGAAATAATGTTTGTATTATGTGCTAAACTTTCTTCGTAACCTCAAACCGAAACTCTCGTTACCTCCACATATCATACACTTGCAATTTGCAACATGGCATCCAAGTAAATCTATTAATTCCATTAAGCAAACACATAGGAAATAGAGTGCGACTCAAGAAAATATTAGCATACATTGAAAAGTTTTATGCCAGAAGATTCGGTTTTTGAGAGATTACTTTCCTGAGGTTTAGAAAATGCTTGATCAACTATAAAAAAAATAATTGCAAATTATCCCTGTTTTTATATACTAGCGATTTGCTATACTTGAGATTTTAAGACCTTAGTACTATGAAACTCATTAGATATCAAATAGAAAATTTGCTGATAAGAAGCTTGACCAAGTTGATCATCATGGGAATTTCAGTACAGCATCATAATTTATGTCTTCATAAAAAACGGCGAAACGTAATCTGCTTCTTGGTCATGCTTTCGAGATTGATAACTTAGCGAGTTTACTTGATAGCTTTCTTCACAACAGGCTACTTAAGTTAAGACACTAATCCAACTTATAATTATCTAGCTGAATGTATTCTGCGAACTATAAAAATCTTCTGTAGACTTAAAAAATAATAATTATAATCGTTAGAATAATAATACTCTGAAATATGTAAGTTTCATACATGTGGATTAACTCAGCTTTTTTATAGTGTGATTTTATGGTTCACTAAATCAAAATTCATTTTTTATCTGAATATTATTGCGGACCTTTGCCCGCATATATTGGAGCTAATTATGTGATTATTCTCTTTGATTATGATATTTTGCTCGTTCACTATCATGATCAAGAGTAAGAAAATATGCTTATATCAGCACGACTGAATCTTGTATAATAAAACGGTAGTCACTTCCATCGATGTTGATTTTAAAAACTATTACCTCTCCAAGGTTGCACTCCATGAATTTTCAAAATACTTTTACTATTCTTTCTTCTGCATTGATATCATGAGCAGTCAATTCTGTGTTAATTTCTTCAAAACAGTAAGAAATTACAAATCTTACATGTGTGTGGTCACAACCAGTATGCATTTTATAAATAGAAACTACATGCTCACTGGGATTAATCTTTAATTAATACTGAGTTGTTACTTTACCTAATTTACTTACTCTGATAAAAACTTATCATTGGAATTGCACAGTGATTCTTCGTAAATAATTCAGTTAATCACTTACTTATTAGATTTATGAGCTGCGTCCATGACATTGTTGAGTGTGACAAGTCAGATCAATGGAAACCATGCATCATTTCTACTCAGAAACATGAAAATGCAAAGTAATTGATTATATTATCAGTTATACTACAACTGTTTGTGCTTTTCAACATATAGGCTGCACTGTAAACTGTATAGGACATTAACTCAAGCGCGAAGCCGAAATTTCGTGCCAGTTAGCGCCTAGTTAGTGCCTTTCTAGTGCCTCGAGGCACCAGTAGGCGCCACTAGGCACTGATAGGCACCAAATCAAATATTGTTTATCCAATGAAATCGAAGGAAAAATCAATGGGCACGAACTCGTCACTATGAACTTCGTGCCTACTCGTGCCTTGTGTTGGTTAGAATTGATGCCTAAATTTCGTGCCTAAGTCAAGCGAAATTTCGTGCCATAGAGTTTACACTAGATGAGATTCTCCGCCCATTCAATAAGTTCTCGCAGCCCTAGTGAAATTTCCGGTCATCGCATTCCAGCAAACTTAGAATTTTAAACAGTCTAAATCGATAGGGGGCTGTTTCAGTGGGTCAGGCTCTGCATCTATGAACTTGGTGTAGCACGTGACAGCAGAAACAGGCATGTGGATGGTGATTAAAAAGAAATCATCTAGAGATCTTTGGGAAATATTTCCTTTGTGTTGTTAGACATAGCCTATCGATGAATTAGACTACATGTTCAGTCTAACTGAATGTTTCGGAGCTGCTGCGAGTAAGTGAAATTTTAGGGGAGCTTAGCCCTCCCTAGCCCCCTGTTACCGCGTGCCTGAGTTATCGTAACAGTCAGGGTCCATGAAAAATTGACTGCTAGCTAAAAAACATCTTTTCTGATAAATTTTCTAGTAAATATTTATGTTACTTATTGTTGTTTCTTGGGATGATTTTTGACTAGACTTGTAGCAGCAGTTCCCAAGTTGACATGGTCAATATAAACATCTTTTAGATTATCAGTTTTAAGATGCCTTAGCCTTTTTATCGGAAGAAGAACGTTTCTTTATGTGCATGTACACCTGAAGTAAAAGAAGTATGTTCGAGCATGCAGCACCAATCCTCTTCAATATCAGCGAAACCTCCTCGTGTCCGAAACTACTACCTAGTCCAAAACAAGACTTATGAATACTCTGTGGCTCTTCAAATTGCCAATCCAGACATTTTCTTCTATGTAGAATATCACTGCCGGATGTTATCCGCCAAATTATTCAAATCGTTAATCAGAAATTGCTCTCATTCACTTTATCCACACTTCACCTGAAAGCAATCCATACTCCAAATCTCATCAGATGCCTGCATGATCGTCAAAGCTGACAAAATTCTTCTCTCGTCACCCAAGGCTTACATCGAATTGAGTGCAAGAATTATTATCACATTTGTCATTGACTTCTTGATTTATTATTACTTTATTTTATTATTAATTGATTTATTTACTATTTTCTTTTATTTCCTTGCCTCACAGCTACTAGCTTTGATATACATTGAAAGCATGTGATTATTGAAATCATTAATTGTCACAATTCTAGCTCAAGGTGAAAAGATTTTATCACCAAAACCGGCACACTTACAAAATAGGAGAATGCGCCTGTGAATTCTTGCCTACCTACATACTGCTTTGCAAAAAAAACAGACAGTGAAAAACACAAACAGTGAATTTGAGTATATCTTATTGGAGTCTGACACGAGTAGCAGCATCAAGGATTTGATCCTGATACCGTTTCGGAGCCAGCTCTGCCAAAAAATCTGGTCTCCGAAAATTAGCATTAGTTCTGTTACCGGTGCAGAATAGTCTTATACCAGAATTAAGTTTCAAAACCCAGTTCAAGACATGAGGATAAAATGGACGCCTTGTCATTTGTGCGCTTACTCAGAGTCTGACAATAGTTTCACCTGACCATCAAAGACACATTTCTCCAGATTCCAGCGGCTAATAAGCTCATATTGTCTGGATGGTGAATTGCAATACTTGACTGCGAGAATTTTGCGAAACTTTTAAACTTCAATCAATTCTTTTTCAACTTCCATTAGTTCTGTCTCGCTTGATGAAACACAAGTCATGTCAGATAGCGTTTCTGTTCCAATTTGGTCTTCTATCTCCTCAGAATTCATTACTGACTATATAACCGACCTTGCTAGAATGCGGAAGGTATTTCTTAACAGCTAGTAATTTCTGTTAGAAGATGAAATCAATACTAGGTGATCGATCGTGGGATATGCTATTGATCTCAGAGCAGAACATCATCCGCGAGCGATAAGTGTATATACTTGGACCCATGAACGAATGATTTCTGAGCATTCTTTTGATAATTTGTAAAGTTCTTGTTCATAAGTACGATTTCATGAAGAAACAATTCATTTTTATTCGATCACATTTAATGATTCACAATGCAGCTCGTGTGACAATTACGCTCTCAATACTTACACAGTTAATAACTGGGCATGTCAATCAGATTGCAGATAGTATTTTTTACGAAATTTGATGAATTATTTTCTTCCCTCAAAGTATCGGCCCTGGTTCTTTGAAATCCGGTAATATGTTAAACCCTCTGTCAAGCCCTCATTGTGGCAATCTTGAATTCTTGCTTCAATTTAGTGCATGTAATTTTTGTAACCTTATTTCAGTGCTTTATCATTTGTACATGTAGTGTACACTTCTTTTAATTTTTGCATCTCCGTTTGTTCTGCCTACTTCTCACATGATTCTGATGGTTGTTTCTAATATCCATCTGCCTTTCTACTTAAATGTTCTTTAGACTTAGAGTATTTCTAGTAAGTAAATATCTAAATGTCCTACCAAGATTCTCATCTTTGAAATTGCCGAAACTAGATACAGTGTGCACCAACATTTAAGATTACAAAAAGCTATCTCTCGACTAGAAATTATGTCTATAAAATGACTATGAGAAAATTGAATAAGATTACTGGCATATAATGATGGCCTGAGTAAAAGAGAACAGTGACTCTGTGCGAAGTAAAGCAAAAATCTAATAAACAAGAAAGCAAAACAAAGAAAAGTTATCAAAGAATTAAGATGCTACAATTTAATGATTCGATCTTCTTGCCCCTCGAGACTAGTTCTGGCCGTGACCATCAATAGAGGAAAGTCATTTCTAGGCCCAAGCACGCACACGAGGTAATTTATCTCTGGTGACGCTCTACAGATCAATTCTAAGAACTTATCGGATGGCCCACATAGAACGCCAATTGGTATATCAATTGGTGCGAGAACCGAGCGGAAAAGTATGTGATAGGGAAACGTAAAAAATGACAGTCCATTTGTAGATGTATAACATCGATAATCTTTCATACCGATTCAACTGTTGATCTATTGAGCAATGATTGACAATATGACCATGCTGAAAGCAATTTTTATCGATGGGTGGGTTTTAAAGAAATTGGAGCTGCACATTTGATTATAGTGCTTAACAAACTACGTATGTGCAGCTGCATGCTGAATTACCTGCTTCACCTGAAATATTCCATGCTAAAGGATGTAATATCACAATGAATTACACAATATTACTCTATATTTGAATCCATTTCCGATGGAAGAGACTTTTTTCAATCGAAAGTTTAATTTTCAATTTCTAATTGCTGAGTCCTCTAAGCATTTTGCACGGGCATAATTCATGTACTCGTTCTATATGACAAGAAAAATTCGGCAATTGCAAATAGGCAAGACCACAAAAATCGTTCTTAGTGTAGGTCTTCAAATTCAACCGGTTTCGATTGGAACCTTTCACAATTTGTAAAGTTCCAATCTTCCTCAGGAGATGTTAACATGAGAATCAGATAAAGTCAAAAACATTTTGATTATCAGTATTAAACTAGAGCCACATAGAAAGTTAAAAAGTTAGCATTATAAAAGCCTCTAATCGAAACCGATTGAATTAAAAACCCGATACTAAGAACGATTTGTGCGACGTTTTGCCCATACAAAATCATTGTTTTGAATCGTTAATCGATCCGTCGCGTTGAGCTGTTTAGCATCATATTTCAAGATAATGTCAGTAGCTCACGAAGACAATGACTTAACATTTAATTTAAATCTTCTTCGGAGGACTACCGTCAGGCAGAGAAGGACTATCAACCATATATGCGCGACGATAATCTTCCAATGAAGAATAAATATATTCATTGTAAAGATGAATTCGCTATCTTGACACTTCCCAATCAATGACCTTATATTTCTTCATTTATTAGTCCTTTTTCAGATACACACTTTTGAGCTTCAAGTATGAGTGCATGATGAGTGACATGGATTGAATGTGAAAGCTGCTCTTCATCCGAGTAGGAACCAGCCCGGTTACGGCCCGATAAAGTTTTTCATTTTTCGGACCGCGTGATTGTCAACTAAAATGTCCGGTCCGCGGCCCGCTTCGTTCAAGTTAACTTAAATGTAGCTAGCTACAAATTATACTTGAAAATCAATTCTCATATTGATTCACTTAGTATTACTTTCTTCTCAAAATTACAGTTTATAGGCATTCATCGGCTCAAACAGATTATTAAATGCGTAAAAGTAGCTCGAATAGTTCCTCACAACTGCAAGCCTGTGATATGGTGTGTGATGGAAACTGTAACATGCTTATTTAATTGCCCATCATAAGTTTATCACTAACGTAAAACGTCAATCGACAATTTGAGTGCTATGAAAGTTGGACGGGAGTAGCTGCTACAGGGGCTAATTGTTCAAGTAGGACTACAGAGAAGCTACACTGTAGAATAAAATTTTACGCGCAATTAGCCACATATGAATCTTCCCTGTGAAAGTAGTTCAATACATCATTTTGTGATACAGACCGGTTTCGCACTTTGAGTGATTTCTTTTCTTTTTGCATATTATGTTATGCATGATCTCCAAATAAAGAGTCCCAGATTCACAGCACTTAAAGAGTCCAGATACGAGTCCTTCATACTTTAGCCAAACTCATCTCACGCAAGCTCGATCGGTGAAAGATCTGGAGAGCATAAGGCCATGAGAGCTGCTCAATTGCTGATCTGTTATGACGTGGGTGATGTGCTCTGTGCAGCTCCCATTGTCATCTTGGATGATGAGATAGTGACCCTATACTGTTGGAATAACAAAAGAAGTCACAATCTCCAAGAAATAGCATTAGCCATCCAAGGTGCCTTAATTAATAATGACAGCAGCAGTCTTGAGTCATCCACCGTGCCAAATACCGGCCTAGCGTATTTCCGCTGACGTATTAGTCCTAACGCTACCACCGCTGAATCGATTAAGCCAATATGTTCTGAAATGCTGTAGACTGCATATCTTTCACGAGACAGTCTACGAGTACAAGCTTAACCATCGTGGAGATCGAGAATAAACCGTGATTACTCGTCCACATCACGCGATGTTACCCATCAGCGCTGATTTTAGAATGTCACTCACATCATTCTAATCTTTTTCGTGTGTGTTCGAGACCTGCTCCTGCTCATTCATACGGGAAAGCGATCGCATAAATTCACTAAAATTCAAAAAATTATTGAGAGGTATGCGTGCAGCATATCTGTAAGACTTAAATCCCGCCTCTGTCAAATGCAGTTCGTCGATATCCAGTTCTATATCAACAGTTGACGCCAGTACCAGATTTCTAGATGCGAAACGCTCTGAAACCGATTTTCTTCGCTGAAATTATCTGCTTTCGGTCTGTGACTCCATTTGTTTTCTTTAGTCTTGCAGTTTCTTCTTGTCTTGCAACGTTTTCTTCTTCACACCAACGCACCCACCAATTCCTAACAGCTAGCCTACATGCGATGCATTCAATTTTTTCCATTACGCATGCGCTACGTCCACAGCGAATCACTCCTTACATATTTTGCGAATTAATCTTCGTCTTTGCGACTTAAGTAAAATAGACAGCAAATTTTGCAATTATGCGATGTTTAAACTTACACAAATGTTGATCCTGTGTAAGAGGATGAACGATATCTTCACATGGCTATCCTATAGGGGGCACATAGAAATTTGTTTGGGAGTTGAACCGACTTATAAATTCAACAGCTGCCATTGATTACTAAT
This sequence comes from Prostheceraeus crozeri, assembly GCA_907163375.1. Taxonomy (NCBI): domain Eukaryota; kingdom Metazoa; phylum Platyhelminthes; order Polycladida; family Euryleptidae; genus Prostheceraeus; species Prostheceraeus crozeri. The sequence goes on along the minus strand of CAJQUW010008333.1, from coordinate 26,279 downwards.
GATAAGTGCTAAGTTTTTCTGTCAGGCAGTATAATTACATACTACATATTTCTACATACTAAGCATGTCTTATTCATAAGCGGATCGCTTTCTGAATTCTAATCAGAAACTTTTCGGTGCATAATGTATTTAGTATCTCATATATTTTTATGATAGCATTTAACCAAGGTCATAAGGTTGAAATATACAGTGTGATATCAAAAGAAGTTATTTAATTCCAACCACCAGAAACATCCACCATCAACACTGACAGCTCTTTCAGAGAGACTCATCGATCAATGGTCATTGCTGAATCAGGAACGGCTTGATCATCTTTGCGACTCGATGCCGATGAGAATTCAAAGCTGCATTTCAGTGCGGGGAGGACATACTCGGTACTAATGTCTCCCATTTATTCAAATATAATGTTTTATATAAAATGCTATCTTATAATTCATGAGTGTGAGTAGAATAAAGTTCATATATTTGAGTGGAGCATTTTTTATGTCAGGCAGTATATATTAGGCAGAGTGGTAACTCCGCATTCCCAATGTATAAAACTTTGGGAATAGGCCTAAACCAAAGATTCCCAATATGTAAACACATTCGACTTTATTAAATGAACTCGAGCGGGATATAGTTGGTAATTGTTACCAAATGTGAGATATGCAAATGTTTGCAGTTTTAAAGAAATTGACACGGAGTGGTCTTAAGCGGAATCTTAATATCCGCTTAATTATGATGCTTTTTAGCAAATATTCATTCCTTTGATATCCAACTTGTATACACCACTTATGAAGAGGACGTCATCTCGGTAGTATATGAATACAGGAATTAGCTTTTTAAAAACTGCTCAAAGAATTTTTTGGATAGCAGGAACGTAATCTCCTGAAAAAATTGAATCTTTTAATATAAAAATGTTCATTGTATACAGATATTTTTTTGAGTCGACAATCTACCTGTACTTACTCTATGACCAGAAACTTGATTTTTTCCCAAAATTTTACATATGTCACCAAATGTCGAGCCGAGGCATACTTTCACGAAAATTATAAGGTCTACTACTCTGACCAGGTCAGCGGTGCATCTACATATAAGATCAAATATCTTTCTTCCGATTATACCCTCCTAACACCTTTGTCATTCATGGCGGAAGTGTTGCTATGACAATCAAGTCAGAGTTCTTCTCTTTTAACGTGTAGTTTCAAACACTTGTTGTTGTTCTCAATTCAACATGTGTTGTCCCATTTGATAATCTGTGAATCTCCTAAAGCAATTATCAAGACAATTGAGCGTAAAACTGACTCGTAAAATGAAACACAACTCTAACTTCAGCATATGGTAACGGGACCTCATAAGACACTCTTGGCTTCTTGAATAACAATTGACAGCACTTGGAAAAGCTCAAATACATACGATTTTCCATTGTCAATTCAATTCAGCACATGACTTACGCATATGTCCTTTTGATTTCCCAAATACCTCTAGATTTAAAAGATTTTGAACGGAATAATCAAACAGCAGAGCTGGAAACTGCATGCACAGATAGAGAGGACATAAGAAATCTCCGACAAATATCCATAACGGCTACAAGCTGAATTCAAATCATAGTCATTCCATGTGAATGTGACAGTAGCGGTAAAAGTTTTGGAAATCTGCCAGAGGACTTGTTAGAGAAGGAGTTTGATCAAAACTTTTCGTGGACACGTGAACTTATCTGACTGACCGGCCAAATTTCTCTCATTTACTCTCGATCATCGTATCTGAGAATTATTGGTGAAATGATATCTAGCATCAGCTATAGTGGGTGACAAGTCCTGAAAAGTTAAATGAATTGAAAACTACAGGGTGAGGCGTAATTCTGGAGACATAGGAAAAGTTGCATTTTGCACATTATTATGATGGTTAACCTAATTTATCACTGCTGAATTGGGTAGATACATGCAATAAACTTTTTACTTTGCAAAAAAGTTACTACGAACTCATAGTTAAATTGCATAAGCTTCCACTTGAGGGTGTCGAGATGATTGTTTGAGATGACCCTTCAAGTAAAAAGTCGGTGACAAGTTGGTTGAACGAGGTGGCCACTCAACAGGTCCACGTCTTCCTATCCACCGATTTGAGAATTGCTGATCCAACCAAGATCTGACAGATATTCCACAGTGAGGTGGCGCTCCGCCCTCAACATTTAGTAGTGATGGTATAATTTCCTCTTGGAGCATTCGTAGGTAGACTTCCGAAGTCATACTTTCTTTGACAAAGAAAGGCCCAACTATTCTGGTAAATAGAAATCTATACATAACTGGTCTCTAAAATAGAGATCGATGAGGCTTCATCTGTCACAGAGGGACGTCTTCCACTTCTCTCACGGTCTTCGACACTTCCAATTTCCTTAAATTTGCATATCAGTTTTCCAACGGCACTATGTGTAATTGGTGGTCGTTCGGGATGCCGACGATTGAAATCACCTGTCATTGCTCGATAGCTCCCGATAGCGGCATGCAAAACGACATCAATGCGTTCTTCTTTCGACAGCGCCATAACTACGTTGTAAAGCTCTATGGTAATGAAGCTTTAATGGTAATGCTATGGTAATGCTTTAAATGTCGAGTACGTGAATAAGTGACATCTTTCTTGAAGTTGAATAGCTTTTCAATCAATATCTTGCATAGGCATCTCTGTAATTGAATATTTGAATTATGTGTTTGGCTGAAATTGACTTGTACCGGTAGTTAAATGAATTCGTCCTAGAAATTTGTATGATACATCAAACTTGCGTAAAAATGGAGAGATTGTCATTGAAAATAATGTATGTCAAATTCAGAGTATATTCCCTATGTCTCCAGAATTACGCCTCACCCTGTATTATGCATGATAAACTTATGGACAATAGAAATGAGTCCTTTATGGCATGTGCCATGGTATCTTCTATGTACAAGAAAAAAAACTTGTTCAATAGAATTACTAATTTTTGAAAAGCAAAAACATGACTGGCCATTGAAGATGAAATCCCAAAAACGCCTGCAGAATCTGTTAGAGACATGTTGGAATATCATTCTGCTCAGGATCATATGCGATTGATTATGAAGGTCAAACATGCAAAAAAATGAGAACAAAAATCATAGATCTGTGACCACACGATCAACTTTTGTAATTTTTTTTAATGTAGCCCACAGATTTTGTTAACGGCCCATTTTCATCAATATTCAGACAAGTGACAACTCTAAGGTGAATCTTATTGTGCGCGAAAATATTAGATTATACGACATTTACATCAGAAGTTATCTCAAAATAAAGACAGAGAAGTCCTGAACTAAACCCGCCGTGAGAGTCTAGACTGGTGCCATCATAGTTATCTTATGTCGTCTCTATGCTTAGATAGCTTTGATATCCGACCTCTATGAAATGCGATTGTGTATCAATAACAGCTTCATGGATTGTCCGATGCAGCTCTCCGTCGGTGCGACTCGCCCCGAACACATGAACTCGATCCTCGAGTTCGATGCTCACATCAGGTAGCACCTGATGCCGAGCGCCCACGCCATGTGCTGTCGAATTATTACAATAATTCCGTAGGCTTTATGCAATAGTAATGCCACAGAATTTGGTAACTCGATCGGGCTCCTGTTGACGTCCGAGGTTCCTTCCTCTCCAACTGTCGGAAAGCGATATCTCGAATCTGAATCCCACCACAGTAAAGAAGAAATGTAATCAGCGACGCTGCATCTTCTGTCTGCGCAACTGGATCGAGAAAACTGTACAATGTACATGGATATTGTTTTTGCAGTGCGCACAAAAGTTAATTTTATCCCAGCATCCATGGACAAATTTCTTGTTTTCCCTTGTGTTTTCAGTCATAAACGACAAATGATTATGAAGCTCAATGATAATTGTCTGATTCGTGATCGTATATTCTATAAGCAAACCGATAGAATCTAAATCGTGGCGAGGAGAAGTGATGAATCTTGATCTAAATGTATGTTACTCGATATTCTAGAAAATTTATCTATCAGCGAAAGGGTTAAAGAATCGGTGCGTGCACGAATAAGTATTATGCACTGTCCCACCGATTTCATGAGATAAATTCACAATTTCACTTACTTTCAAAAGATCATCCAATGTAATTGTTTCAACCAATGTTCCCTTGGTTCCTTTATTGTCAGACGTGGAAACAACGAAACTTCCGCCAATGTTTGAGCCAACAATTGTCATTTGAACTGTGGTGTAGACATGATCAATAGCATTCCAAATAATATCGACCTGAAAGCAAATAGTAAATGGTAACTTTGTTGCATAATATGATGACATTTAATGTGTGAAAGTTCAGGAGACTATCTAAAGGCTAGTTGTTGCAACTACGAGTATGATAAAATGCAACATTACTTTTAATGACCCTATCCCGTTAGCATTCTCGTTCATAATGCTACAGATCATTACTTTGTAAACGTTGTAAGCATACTGTCGTCACTATCGATCACTAAAAAATTTCCACAGCGAGCACATTAATACATGATGTAAAGACGGAAGCTGAGTAACGCAGGTATATTGCAGAACGTCAATAAATGCGATGAATTTTGATCGACATACATTCCGTTTGTCATCTAACACGCCTTGTTGGTGCTGAAGCGATGGAAAAAATTACTCGTCGATTGACCATTGAAATTGTGAAGACAAATTATGAGAGATGATCTGCAACTTCCCATGTGAGAAGCAAGGGTTCCCGATTAAAATGCCATTTTTACAAAGCTCACGCTCCTTAATTACTCGTTTTACAGGAATCGAAGTTTTGATACAACTGTCCAGGGTAAAATCACAAACTGGAATATAAGTAGCAGAAACGTTTTGAGAAGCATATAAATCAGAGATTTCTGCTAAAATTTTAGCCATAAAGTCTCTGACATTTCGTGGAAGTAGGCCTAGATAAGCCTACTTTCACACTCTCAGAGGCCATTGAGTCTTCGGCTGTAATTTTGACAGAGGCCTAGTTTTCAGTGGCAATTTCTCATGGTAATTGAGGTAAACAGTGTTTGTTGTCAAATTATCATTTTAGACCAACTTTTACCGCTTCATTCATACGATGATAGAGCAATTTGTCCTAAAAGCAAATTTTAGAAATTAAAATTCTCATTATAGGTAATTATTAATATTTGTACTACTATATTTGAAGCTTATTAGTAACACATCTCAAAGTGGCGAAATCTACATGGTGAAAGAAGATTTAATATTAAGAAGATAAACACACATATGATGTGATTATGCATTGGCATGGAAACATCGTCTGTTTATAAACTTCATCAATGTTGATATCTCGAGTTGGCAGACATCAGGGTAAAGATTCCTCTCAAGCATTACCCAGTGTTACGGGAATGCTATATCTGTCCCTGTTACGGGGAGGCCATACGGGTCTGGGCCGGGCCGAAAAAAGCGGCAAGGTTCCAGATCCGGCTTTTTTTCAAAATCTGGGACCAAAGCAATTTCCGGTCATTTTCATTTATTTACTCAAAACTGTTAATGTCTTCAAGAGGAAGAAGGGTAGCCTAATATAATTATTTCACAATCGTACAAAATGTATGGTCGACGACATGAATGATAAGACGCGCGATTTACAAAATCAAAAGGTTGACCTTGCTGGGTTAGGATAACAAAATGACTTAGACCTTACTCATGTAGTGAAGGTTACAGTTGCACTATGGAACAAACCGCACATACTCTTTGAAAGACAGTGAAAGTCTTGCTTTTTATAAGAAGAAAATGCAAGATCTTTATGTTATAAGAAAATCTAAGATCTTGAAATCTAAGATTCTGACTTTATCTTTATAGCACTCTTCCATTTATTATATTATTCCACTATTCCACTTATTATATATTTTATCATTTTGTATATTTATTATTTTGTTTGAATTTCTCGAACCTGGGTTTACCCTCACTTTACTCCTCTTACTTTCCGTTTCGTTGATTTTACATTCATCGTAAAGAAGGTTATCTGTTTAATTGATTTTCATACGTTATAAAGAACATTTCTCAGATTATTTGCATACAATAAAATGGAACTATGACATTGCCAAATCAAAATAGTAAAGTAACGTTGACCTCACTCATGTAATGAAGATTATTGAGCAAGCAAACACATTATCAACCATTGAAATCGCAATTAACTAAGAACCTTGACATTAATAAATTTGCTGAATCTTTCTGAAAGCAAGATGTTGCATAATGCTGAGCTGTTATCTATGGCCGTCGAAGCACAATTAATTTGAATGAAGATCGATTGCAGTGAGTATTTATATAATATAATAATATTATTTGTTATTTTATTTGCATTATAGTTTTTTAATGTTATTATTTATAGAAACAATTTCATCATTACGAAAAATTATGCTTGCATGATATTTTCGTTTTTTTAAACTCCTCCTTCATCTACTTTTTGAGGTTCTAACCAATAAAATTGACTTTAGGTTTTTCAATCGATGACTAGCGTTTTTGCATTACCATTTATTGGCCGATTGGATAGTAATGCAGCCATTAACTTGATGGATAGTAAGCATGTCAAGCATTTTCATGAATTCCTTGTAGCGTGCGAAAGCGCTTAATGCTCGAGTTTTCTGAATGTCCAAAACTGAAGCGTTACGAGGCTTGGGAATTATTCATCCTGGGACATTATTCGTCCATCAGAAGACTGTATTCTATAGGAATTGTATAAAAATATTTTGCAGATTATTTCAGCTTAGATCATGATGAAAATTATAGTAATGTGACAGTGATAAGCAGGACGGTTGCGGATTACTGACAAACCATTCAAAGTGTTCTAAAAAATAACACGCAAATTGCACATAGGCTACTTGCGTGTTTAAATGACACGGAATTATGTGTTCTATGAAGTATCATTCAACGCAGTTTATTATTGAAAATGGATGGAAATTGTCATCATACACACCACGGAAATACACATGGATGAAAGTACTTTATATCAGGGATGTGGAGTCGGAGTCCCGAAGTCCTATCATTTTTGCTGGAGTCGGACTCCGGCCTATAACTAGACCCGAAATATAATACAAACAAATCATTTATCCTCGTACATAGCTGTCAGTGTCTTGATGTCAACTTTCGACTCTGCCAAACAAAAGTACAGAGACAGCAGTGCATGCAAAGCTTGAAATCGTTGAGGGAATGAACCGTGATAGTGAGAAAAGGATTGTCTTTTCACTCGGCGATTTAGTAGAGAAGACAACTCTTCCTAGCCTCGATCACACCTACGCGCTAAAGGTCACATCAAAAATGAAATACTAGTTTGTTTGGAACATTACCTCTTACCCTCACGTTAATCGTGTGTGATGGGTCCTCCAAAGCGCATATTAAATTCGAAAGTGTACTCATATTTTTTGGAGAAAGATGTGGGATTTTCGTGCCTGGTAGAAACTGGAGAAAAACCATATGAAGTACACATCAAAAAGATGGGAGGAGCCGAATCGCATGCATTCAACTTAAAACGACATTTGATAAACTTTCATCGATAATTATTGATAATTGATGCAGCAATGATCACCAACATTGGTTCAGGTAAGCCTATAATGATCTTGATGTAGGTTACCGGTTTGTTTTTTAAAAAAACTGGGATTTATATACTTGCCACCCGGAGTCGGAGTCCTACCAATCCCCGGAGTCGGAATCGGAGTCCTATCAAATTGATAGGACTCCGCATAACCGTGACGAAATGTCAAACCCCTACTCCCATCAGATTCGCAACCGTAATTGCACAAAGCCACTTTGACAGTCATGTTTATCAAAGTCACAGCTATATTACTGTCTGTGTAATGTGTATTGTCTAAAATCACAATTTTTTATATATACCAAGCGTGAATGAAAAACAAGCGAGCGGTCTCTGTTGTAAACTATGGCAATGTTCAAAACAAATCGAATTATGCAATATATTAATGGAAGAATATAACATTCACTCACACGATCGAATATACTACAGCGATGATCATGTAAAGTGGAGAATTCATTGACATTGTAGATCCAGTTGGCCTCTAAAAGGGTCCATGATGCGTTCGCTGGTGATTACTACTTTTTCGCAACCTCCAGGAATTTCACCCCTTCTGAATCCGGGAAGCCGGACTTCCCATCATGCAGCTGACTGCTGTTTGATCTAAACTCTCCCACACTTGCCTTAACAAAGCCCTTAGTCAAGTAAGACAATCTCCAGGAAGAACTATTGATCGCCGAACATTGCGATTCATAAAACTCCAGACACGTCCAATCAGATTCAGGTCTACAAAGCTAGAGAACAGCTCATACGAATCCAGTGGGAGGAAGGGTCTTTTCGTCGACAGTCATTTCGTCCAGAGTAAGAAGACACGAGTCCCTTACAAAGCTCGAAGACATCATAGGTTACTTTGTCTTTAACTATCTATGGATGAATGATGCTCTTGAGGCATTATCATACACCTGTCGATGAAATGAACCAAAATACAGTCGATGAAGTGAATCATCACCATATATTCTGTGAAATCCCATTTAGCTTTTTTCTGTCGTTAATTTTCTACTAAAATAATATTGTGGAATGTGCATTTGCTTAAAAGATAAATCTTGATATCTTTCTCCATAAAACAAGGAACCATGAAAACAAGGCACATCTTTATTGATATGATTCTCAGTTCTTCAATGCATCTTACGTATTCAGTATTCCTTCAAACCCTGCTTGTCTTGAAAATAGTACAGTAGACAACAGCAGAATCAAGGTAGAAAATCGTCTCTATGACAACCAAAAGAAGTTATAAGCACTACATTGTAAAATTATGTAAGTACGATGATAAATTCATTTTCCCTTTATAGCTGCTCTTAAATCATTATGTCGCCACATCTTATCGATTTTACTCTTCTTTGTTTCCTAAAATTCAAATGGCAACATTTTCTTCTGCAGATTATTTGTACACTGCAATATACTTTAGAAAGTGCTTTTGAAATTAAAATCGAATTTGCACCTCTTTAAGAGCTTCATTTAATTTGCGATGAAAAAGAATAATTTTACTTAAAGCCATGGATTGTTACAACAAAGTTCAGTAACATACAATGTATTTTCGACATTCTTCTTGATGCAGCTGTGCTTGCAATGTAAAATTGGTGGACTAGCTTTACCTGCACATGTCAAAAAATTGATGAATCAGTTCTAAAGGGCTGTCTGCAGCAAATATTTCAAGTAATACATGACTAAAATGATTCAAAAATTCAATTTATTAGCCGCTCATGCCATCGCAAAATCATCATTCTGCTTGTAATATTTATTTCAATTTTACGCTAAAAGGGGTTTCAGAGGGTGGAAATGTTTTTCAAATATTATTTACTAACATGAAAAATGACTTTGTTAATAAATTCCATGACTGTGTATGATGGTCAATTATGTGTGAAATTAACCCAGTTGTATCGCTTTCGCGCATGTACACGATCGCGTGTGACGGGTTTTGCCTACTCCAACACATCAGCATAAATCATGCACGATGTGAAATTTATATATGTTTATATCTATTTATATTTTTATTAATCAATAAATATATATATATATATATATATATATATATATTTATATAATATTATATTCATGATTTCGCGTCAAAAAGCTTTCATTGCAGTTATTGATTGGTTTGGGATCTGCATTTTATTTTAGAGTCAAGACTATAATACATGCTGTCATGGCTCTAGTAGGCCTATATACCCCTTATAATGAATAGCAACCAATTTATTGAACAAGTGCAAGGGTTTTGCAACACACAATTAATCAATGTCAATTAAAATGAACATCTGAGGCTTTGTAGTAGTACATTTCGTGAAACCACCTCCTCATAAAACTGATCTTGTGACATTGTCTTTGCTTTGACTTGTAAATACAATAGGCCTACATTGACACATATATTTACGAAGAAGGCTGACAGACTAGATCCCATCCCACCAAGTCTGTGATCGAGGGTGGTGTAAACTCGATTTCTTAAGAGCTCAGTCGTTTTACGGTCAAGCAGAATTGTTTTCGCAATTAACGATTTGCAGTCGTATTTGTATGCCTTTTAAAAATGTGTACCTTAAACTAGAGGCGCGGCATTGGTTGACCTGACTAGACAATAGATGATAAGAGCAGAAGAGCACTTCTCAAAAATGGTGAAATCTATCTCCTTTTCAACCATGGTGAAATCTGTCCTACATGTCTATAGAAGCGGTGACTTTAATCGAAGCTTTTAAAAATCAAATGGATTAGCCTACTGACACAGAGAAACCACTGAAAACATTGAGAGGCTCGTCAGAAAACGAAATTTGATGATTGACTTTAGACTTACCAGGTTTTGTAGCCCATTTACCAGCACAGATTTCCTCAGTCGGGCCACATTTTGAATATTTGCATCAACTGCAATCACTTTGTGCCCTAGTTTTGCACCCATGAGAGCATACACACCGATATTTGTTCCTATGTCGAGAAGACCTTGCGATTTATCTGCCTTCAATACCTCAGACATTGATGCCATCATTTCAGGCTCCCATTGACCTGTTTGCATGATAATACGTGTGATATGGTCGGTTTTATCATAGCCGTAAATAGTTACTGGTCCTCCTGCTGTCTTCAAATTGAAAGCATTAAAAGATTCAGTAACTTTAAAATTTGTGTACTTGATGATTCGGCTATCTGACACTTTTGTTAAGTGAGTTGTGTCCGATATCATTGCCTTTTTTTCTCTTTTCCACACCATATCCCATGGCCATTTGTTGTAGTCATCGGGTAGTGGTGTATTTGAAGCAATGGCGGGATATGCAATATAACCTCGCCTTGTCATAAAGTCATAGAGATATTTAGCATGTACGGGTTTATCCTTGTGCTTCGTTGCCCATTCAAATACAACAAGAGGAATGTCGACCTTGTCGAATAATTTGGCACATTTAGTGAACATTGGTCCTTCTTTGCCTTCGATGTCAACTTTGAGTACAGCCCGTTTGAATGGGATGATTTCCAAAAGATCATCAGCCGTTATTGCTCCCACTCGAAGTGTATTTGAACCTTTTTCAACTACTGGAGATCCACCAATGTTGCCCTTTACCAGTTTCAGATACAGTGTTCCTCTTTTTGCATCAATGGCATTATGCACAAGAGTCACTCGGTCGGTAAAATGGTTTGCTCTGACGGACTGAGCAGCTCGCAGCAGATTGTCACGATTTGCGTCTACAGCAACAACTTTCCGACCCATCGCTGCCACAGAAAGTGCGTAGACACCAATATTTGTGCCGATATCTATGAACTGCAAATCAGGGTATCGCTCCATGTATTTCTGTAGAGGTGCAATGATGTGATACTCCCAGGAGCGACCTTCTAAAATATGGCGTGAGATCAAATCAGACTTGTCATGGACAAATATCTTGATCGGCTTGCCTTTGTATTTAGAGAGAACAGCAGATGGAAAGTCTCGATCTTGTCGTCCTGTAACTTTGAATATATTCACAGTTTTACCAGACGATGGTTCAATGTCATCCACCGGGTTACGAAATTGATGTTTCCATCTAAAAACAGAGTTTTTGAGTATTCCAAAGAAGACGAAAATGACAGCGAGAACTATAAGTATCCGTAACTTTTGTTGAACTGTACATCTCATAATGGTAGGAACTGAGAGTGTAAATGCACACTGCTTCTTTTGTCTCATTGAATGAGTGATGAAGGTGAACATGTGGTTCTATCGTGCACTCCCGTGTAATCAACACCGCAGTAAACGCCCAATGAAACGACAGTGAACGGTGGAGAAACCCAATTAAATTGACTTACGCATTTGGCAAAATGACCAACAGTCTAATGGTTAGTATTAATTAAGTCATATGCTGTGTTTGTACCTTCTGTTCTGAAAGAATATTCTGAATTAAATATTATAAATTTGTCTTATCTTAATTAAATTACTTGTCATCAATAATGGTGATCATATAATGGAAATTAATTGATTGCTGTCACCGAATAATTGAAAGTGTTATTTTGATTTGATAAGATAATGCAACCGGTTGATCTACGATTTAACTCCTTTAGATTTCATTCTACTTGCTCCACCAACTTGGTGCGACGGGTCATCGACAAATGAGAATGCCGTGAATATCATTGACACACTGAGGCGATGCGTGATGATTGGGTTTCCTGAGAAAAGGCGTAACAAGTGGAATTTAGAGATGCAAACACCATTTGAAATATTGTGACGAAGCTAGAATTTTTTAGGATTATGTCACAAACTGTCCTACCAGTTCAGAATTTTGTTGTCCGATTGTGCACCATACTATTCGTACTGGGAAGAACTTGAAGTCGCTTTTCCACAATAGCGGCCTATCATCTAAGTTACTTGCTTGCCCACGGACTTCAGAGAAATGTTCAGTGAAGTGAATTATGGGATCTCACGTGTGAAGAAAATTTTTCTCAAAGGACCCTCCCACGTTATCACATGGAAGGGAAATCAGAATCTTCCTCGTTCCCCAGAACCGGTGCACATACAAGAATACGGAACCCCGCTGATGAGTTATCAATCGAGAAGGGAACAAGAAAAAAGGTAAATAATGGGACTAATATTTCGCTTTCAATGTGTCTATGCTTGTCCTAAATCTGGTCTTTCTTTCATCTAGAAATGTGCTTTGATAGATAAGACCCCATCAACATCGGTGACATTCCAGGAGAGAGTGCCCAGCGAAAAACGTCTATCAAAGCGAATTGATAGACACAGTAGCAAAGCTTGTGCCAGTCTTGCATTTGAATTGAAAAACCGAATCAATGCATTAAATTGAAAGCCGAATATCTCATAGCCCATTAGCACTCATCTTTGCTTCATCGGAGTTCAATGTCAACACATTGTCTACGTCCCATGGGTGACACACATTGATTTTGCTTAAGAAGTAGGAGCTTGAGAGAGTCGATGAATACTAGTAAAATGGATAGCTACAGCTTGCTTCAGTAATCCTGTTTGATAACCTAATACTCCGTTATCTTCATGTTAGCGATACATTACATTCATGAGCATGACCTTGCATCGATTGTTGTCGTAGCTTTGGAGGGGTACCTTCCACACATTGGTTTCCCAAATGATAAGTTACATCAGAAGGCTCCTATTGCGAATTGTGATAAATCCATCAGTTGATCTGCTAGTCCTGAAGAAGTACTCTCACTTCTTCAAAGAATTAATGTTCAAGCGTTTTCTTATTATATACATTCTTCTTAGAAAATGTATTGCAGTGAAATATGCAATACGATGCATGCAATTGCGTTTATATTATCCTATTGATTTCGGGAGATAAATGTTAAGAATCTGCGGGCATCAAAAGCCATGTATTGAAATACATTTATTCAAAACCCTGTGGAGCAGGTAGGCTACGCCTTCTCAATAAGGGCCAAATTACGATTAAATGGAACAGCTGGAAAAAACACACGAAAGGTGAAAAATAGCCAAAATATAGAGGTCAAAGAAGACAAAAAGAAATTCAAAAATGTCAGTCGAACGGAGGCACACCCGTTATCGTTCAGGTAGTTAGTTGCCTTCCTTGAGGTCTCTTTCTGTTGGAATGTGTCCTGGTATCAAGGAAACTGTGTTAGTCTAAAAATCGGTGGACCTCTTGCTGTTCAGCTTCAGACAAATTGGCAAAAAAGATTCGTTCTAGTGGTAAATCTCACTCGATACTGCGGTTCGCTTGAGAGACTTCCGGACTAAAAGATCATAGTAATCGCTTATTCCACCATCTGGTATACTTAGTAAAAAGGGTCTTAGTAGAGCGCAAAATACAACTTTTAATACACGTCGTTCAGCCGTAATGCTTCCCATGCAGGAGAACAGGACATTTGAAGAAGAGGAGCGGCATGAACTGCATCCCTGATCGCATGAACGATTTGTATAGAAATATGGCAATCCAAACTGACACTTTGGGATGCCTATAGCTATGATTTTCCCAATTCCGCGGTTCATGGGCCGGTCATACTTCTCAAACAAAAAGTATACTTGAGGACGGAATTGTAGTTGTCTATCCAAATGAAATCCTTGATTTTTGAAGACCATGGTGTCAATCGTCCTGTCCATTAATATTTGGTTGTCCAATTTCATCTTCACTCTAGCGACTGCATCTTGAAAACCATGGCAGCTGAGTCTTTTGTGGAGAAACAGTAAGGCGCCATATGCTACCCCATGCTATCATCTCTGATAAGCGAGGTCTCAAAGCCTGATGAGATCAGTGGGGTGAAACATGACATTTATTTCACAATTCCACGGTTGTGCACAGTTCGTATTTTGTAGATTTATGCATACTGTCCCAGTTTTGTAGATAAATATAATCTACTTCCGGTAGCATATGTGAATTAAACGCTAGGAATCTACTGCATATTAATGAAAAATCTCCACAGAAGAGCGGAATAAATGTGGATAATTAGTTAATTTTCTTAAGATCTTAAGCTACAGCACAATATCATAATACCCAATATATACCGGTATGCTAAATGTTAGATGACATACTAGCTAAGACACGCCAACATAGAATTAGGTAATAGTAGACTTTCTATTTTCCATGTCATTGTTAATTCTGTGCCCGCCAGGGCTTCGAAATATATACCCGGTCCGGTCCAACTCTGATCCACTCCCAATGATGACTGCAGCGACATGTATTTCATGTAATAGGTCTACTGAAAAAAGAAAGGACTTATTCTGCCTATTCATGGAATTCAAAAGGGCCTTCGACTATGTTTGGAGACTTTTTTGAATCATTTTGGAGTGGTATGGCCTTGAGTTGACACCAATTTCGTAGAAGGCATCAAGAAAATCAGCACTGAGACTAGAGCAACAGTCACGTAGGGGAAAGTCTCCACATCTGAATTCCCCATGCGATGAGGAGTCCTCCAAGGCTGCCCACTCTCCCCTCATATTTTTTGGATATGTATAATAAGGGATAACCTAGTCGAACACGAAGAAGATGGCATAAACCTTGGCCGACATCGACAGTTCATCAACATTTTGAGACATGCAGGCGACATAGCAATCCTTGCCGAAATTAGTGACCAACTACAAGCAATGATCAACAATGTATACATACAGAACTTGCACGAAATAAAAGCTGAAAATTAATATCCGGAAAACTAAGTCGGTGGCTTTTTTATTGGAAGACTAGAGTCCCCACGAATCACATTGGATGGATCACCAGTTGAACAGGTATAGTTTCAAGTACATTGGTGTTCTGGATCTCTTCTCATCGCATACTCTTTACGCACAATTAATGAAAGAGTGGGTATGGGATGCCTTTGAGAAACTCAGCAAACTGTTGACACAATTAATTGTGATCCCCATTGTCATCTATGGGTCGGAGGATTGGATTCTAAAACAAGCCGATAGAAACAAACTTCGCTCTTTCGAAATGAACACTCTCAGGAGAGTCCTCAATATCCGCTGGCAAGACAGAATCAGCAACGATGTCGTCAGGAACAAGACAGGTGGCTGGAAAAGCATCATTGACAGGATTGAGGACCAACAAACAAGGTGGTTCGGTCTTGTCGAATGAATGGACGACAACCACTGCCTGCTGCTTCATGGAAGAGTGCATGGAACCTTACCGAGAAGTCGACCCCGTACTGGCCCGTAGTACATGGTGGTAGCAGTTCAAATCAGTGAATAGCCAAATATCCCCTCAACAGACAGTACATCTGGCAAAAATTGTCAGAAGTGGAAGAAGTATCGCTAATCCTTGCGGGACCCAACCTGATGTCCTTCGGAAGGGAATTCAGCCAAGTAAGTAAAAGTCTACTCAATTCCCAGTTCTATACAGAAGGACATTAAATTCTTATGCAACCAGTAGAACTGAACTGTGAAAACCGAAGCTTCATCATCAACATTTTATTTCAATTGATGGCATCTAGAGCTTATTCAAATTGTGACTTTGAAATTAATTAATTTCCTCTTGCTGCAAATAAAACTAACCGATTGTTGATTAACCCAATTTGCTTAAAATTTATATTCAATGACCCCTGCTAGTCATTCTATAGACAATGGTTCGCATAGAGTATGTATATTAGGCAGAGTGGTAACTCCACATTTATTAAATCCCCAATGTATTTACACTTTCGAATTTATTAAGTGAACTCGTGGGAGATATATTTGGTAATTGTTACGAAATGTGAGATATGCAAATTTTTGCAGTTGTGAAGAAATTATAACGGAATTGAGTAATCATGATAGTAATGCAGAAGGAATGATGGTATTGTACAGATTCTCAGTGTCATGACAGCCTTGGAGAGGTAATGCTTGATAAATTAGCAATTCAGTGACCTGCTATTGCTTTCATGTTGAACCTCAAGAGTATTTTCTTAAGCGTGATCATATTACAGGCAACCAGCCACTTGCAGAGCAAAATCACGTAATCCAAGAATATGATTTCAATTAACTTTGAAAGATGTAAATGGGTACACATCAATATTCAAATTCAAGAAATGACACATGAATTTAATGAATCATAAAATCATGCCAGTGAAAATTGAATTAAAAACTTGAAATTTCCAGCCAAGAAAGCACGAGCAATATCGAGACTTTTTCATGAAGACTTCCATTATAATACGAATCATGAAATTCCCTTGATAATCAGATTAATTTCCGCTTAGTTAGGATGCGTATTAGCAAATATTCATTCCTTTTGATATCCAACTTGTTTCCTACTACTTATATAGGGACGTCATCTCGGTAGTATATAACCGACAAAATTTTGACTTTTTTAAAACTGCTCAAATAATTTTTTGGACCACGGGAGCACAATCTTCGCAAAAATTGAATCTTTTAATATAAAAATTTTCACCGTATACATATACTTTTTTGAGTCGACACTATACCTATATATCCTTACTCTATGATGGTTCGGTTCGCAAAATGAAGGCTTCGTGATATTTCGGCACCAATTCCCATGGGTCGAACATCCGCTACCTGATTCCTGATGTATGGAAGATATTAATGCAAATTGAGATTCAGTCAAACTTCGTTGATTCCGCTTAATCGGGGCGATGAGATGACGGAAACATCGTCAAAGAAATGAAGAAGAATTATGAGGAGTGTTACCTTAGACAATCATGAATGGATGCATAAGAAATAGACCTCAGCAGTTTAGCTTTATGAACACACAGAGTGAGACGTAAGTTGTGAGACAAATGAGAGCATATTCTAAGACTTAGAAGCATGATTTCATTGATTTATTGCTGTCACTTATCTTTTGTTTGACAACTTTATGACACCATGCGGATTTCTGTAACATTCAATCAAACGCAGTCAAATCATACTTTAGTAGTCCACACGAAAGTTCCGTCTTTTTCTCACAAGAACATGAGCTCAAATAACTTAGAAATCTTCGCAGTTTACATTCAATGGTGTCCGTGTACGTCGCAAATGTTGCAACAGCTTAGTGAAGATAAATTAAAAAGATGATAGGTTTTACTTAAATCAACAATGAAATTCCCTCACACCGCCTGGAGGAATATCCAACCTTCTCTACGAAGATCATCTTCACCAATGAAGTTAACTTTTGCATTGAGGAAACAAACCATTAGAATTGGTGACAATGGACTGATTTGGGATCCAACTATACTGATCCTTCGACGTTTCAAGGAGCTGGAGAGACTACGATAAGGAATGGTATTTGGGTGCAATAATGCGACACCTCTCTATTTCATTAATTTTATGTAATTCATAAATTATATGTAATTCAACTCATCCAATATGATACACCTATCCAACTTTTCACACACAATACTTATGTCGGGATGTATTCGTACCGTTAGTGATAATAATAGTAACTCGGGAATTAACATATCACAATTTCTTAACAAATCACAATGTGAATTTGATTTTTAGTTGCCATCGGTCGGGATTCATTCAATTTGAAAGCAGCAACAAAAACAATTTTCTGCGACCGTGTAGTAATAATTTTCTTAATGACATTCAGTAAAATTTCCTTTTCTGCATCCCTTGATAAAGGCTAAGCCGAAATATTGGGAATAAATTACTACACGGTCGCAGAAAATTGTTTTTGTTGCTCCTTTCAAATTGAAATCACAATGTCTCCAGATTTGCACCAAACCTTGTACATGTATTCACGCATTAGGGGAAAGCAAATTTAAGGGAGTCTTGCGCATCAGATCAGTATCTATGGTATGAAATGAATGCGAAAACCACAATTGAAGCACCCAAGTGGAGTGAATCAAGACGATTAGACGGCGGACCATCTGGATAAGATGATCACTTTTTCTCAGTTCTGATTGAATGTTGTATCATGTGCAACACAAGTCACTTCACACGATTGTAAGAACCAGTTTCGAAACGTCCTTTCGAAGACAGTCCACGCATTGAAGAATAAACTGGCTCGCAAGCGCCCAAATACAGCAAAGAACTTTGGCAATGTCTACCATCTCCCTTGGTGAGATACCCAGTGCAAGTGCTCCTACGTTCGGTAATCGAGCTGGTCCTTGGAGAAGAGCATCACGCATGGCACGAAAGCAAAGTAAGGTAGTCCTACCAAAGAAAGTTATCTGCTTCAGTGTTCAAACGAATCATGATTGGCTTCGAGACATTCACGAACTTGCTTTCAAGAATGGACCATCGATCGACGAAACATGTTTAAAGAATTTTGGATTTTTTTCCTCAACTCCCCTTGTTAGACTCAACAAAGTGCGAAACTTTCAGTCGGGTGGACTGACATGGCCTAAGCCAATGGTCAGTGGATAAATCAGGACTAGGGATGGAAGCGGTTAAACCGATTCATTTTCTGAATGGATCAACATTGTTTAGCAATTCGCATAACTGCCATAACGATGGTAAATATTCTTTTATCACCCGAGCAATGTATCCACTTTTTGGCATCGAAACCTGGAAGCATCCTCCAGCATGTCTGATCTGAATATGGAGTGAAACCATGCTTAAATTTAGTTTTAAAAATGGAAAACTAATTGTGTATATCAATAGAATACAAATTTCAACGATAAATAAACGTCATTTCGCCTGTCAATTGCATTAGGTTTTATCAAACGTATTATAAACATGCTCTCCATCACTAAGTTATTGTAGAAATCACTTTGTATCAGAACAATTAATGTCTTCACAGAGTTTTGACGTTTTTTGAGCTGCTTTCTGTCAACTTCAGTTCGCGTCTTTCTCCTTTGACGTTGAAGTCTTTTATAAGCCAAGGCACTCATTCATGTCAGCTCACAGTTTTCAACACACGGAGTGTTCGCAAGCTGCGCAACACTCGAGAGTCGAGACACAACAATAGCAGAGGCCAAACCAATAACACAGCTTAAACCGCAGATCAACAGGAAACACGAACTTCCAGACTACAATCTCTCTTCACAATTCGATAATCATGCAAACAGTCAACATACTTCTTAACACAACTCACATCTTCGAATAAATACTTCACACAGTTGCATCCCGTCATTTACCATCGACCGTTTTTGCTTAGCTAAAATGAACTGCAATTAATTTTTGATGGAACCCGCTTGTGACCAAGTCATGAGATAAAGCAATTTGAGAGAAGTTGAGTGCGAGAGGCTGTCCTCTATCCACCTGAGAATCACCGACATTGAACTTGCAGGTCGTGATGAAGCCGTCATCAGTGCTCTCGCTCAGATATTCTGAACACTCCGCCAAATTCTCCTCTCAAGACGGAACAGAGAAGAAAACTGTGGTATTTCCCACTGACTAAGATAATGGATAGACTGCGCATGTGTCCCTCTCGCATTGTCGTGAAGTGAAGCCGCCTCTTGTTTCTAGATTAGGAGAGGAATCAATGGTCGATAAATCTTTGGAAATTATGTGAACTCAGATTTAGCGGGACCGGCTGTACAAATGAATTTTCCAAATCGCGTAAGGCCTGCTGCATCTTGATACATGATTTTGTGATGGATCTTCAATGTGATGAGCGAATGAATAAATCAGCATGATATAAGCAAAGTTCTGAGAGGCCAAGATTACATTATATTTAATCATATCAGTATGGGGAGAGCGTCACTCGTGATCGCCTAAATATGGCTCTATTTGAGTAATGGCCATTAAATTTTGAGTTCTCCAATCGAAAATAGAAACAATACTTTCATTGTGGTGACTTCTCTGCAATTAATCTTCCTCATTATAATAACCCTTCATATCTGTGACTTCGAGAAGCGTATTACATCCGTGAAACAAAAAAGCAACCATCAATGACAAAATCGAGCATACTATTTATGCAGATTTTCCTTTCTAATTGGATTTTTATTATCAATTTCAAATATTCCAATTTTTGCAGTATGAAATTTCTAATTCAAACTTCTTCTATATTTTTCCATTTTCTCATTTTCTGAAATTTCATGGTTGATATTTTTGACTATTTCTATACACTTCCCTTTGATTAGATTACTTTGATTAACCTTGTACACACAGTATTCTTTGATAGATGATCTTCTGCATATTTCTAAATCTTATTTTTCTCGAAACGTTGAGCTGAAATCTCGCTCCTAATTCCTGAGAAACGCAGTGGCGCATATTTCTTTAATTAACAACATCCAGGAATGGCCAATAGAAACCTAAACCGTCTGGTTCTATGTAGTCCAATACTGCCTGCTGCATAACCCCACTCTTAGTTTTCTATTTCACCTATTTTGTTAACATAGATCAATTTCCCATATCTAACTTGGGTATAAATTTTTAAATTTTAGGGTGATTCTGTTTGCAAAGTTGTAAATTACATTTCCGTCTGAAGATAGCCAATGGATGTTGGCAGTCAAATTTTATTGCAGAAAAAAGAAGTAACGTAAAAGTAAATAAAGTTGGCTCTTTTCAGTCGAACTTGTTCCGTTCTATTTAAAACTTGTCCCACTCTATTTGAAATGTTCTATTCAGCCTAAAACCTGTTCTATTCTGCTTAAAGAAGTTCTATTCCGTTTAAAGCTTGTCCCAATCAATTAAAAACCTTTTCCATTCAATTTCTGGTCGTGACCATCAGTACTGAACAAATTCATCTCTACACTGAAATGTGCAGACAAAGCTATCTATCTCTGAATAAATTATTTATCTGAAATTGCCTAAAGGTCGCGGCACATTCGGGGGAACTAAGTTGGGGTATCAGCCACCAATAAAAAGCTTAGAATTACACATGTGACTGATTCTAACCCAGCGATTCAGCCGTTGACAAGTGTATATAAGTGAAAATGTGTGCGGTTTCTTGTGCCACTATTGTGTATTGCATGAAGCCTTTCTTCAATTCTGGAGGTTTCATTGCTATCAATTTCTATGAGATTAAAGGTATTCGCCATGATTAGAATGAAGAACAAATCTACAATATGATGCAAGAGCTTTAAATTATGTTCACCGGATTTCAATGTGTGGGACAAGACTCATCACATAAATCATCACATACAGCTAGAATAGTGCATGGTTTGACCAATTGAAATCAGTTGAGCACTTTTTCAAATGATTCTGGAAATGATTCTGACCTGCTTATCTATCTAAGACTGCTGCTCCATGATAGGCTATTATGATATACCACATGTTCACCGACCTTTATTATAAAAATATGCGGAATACAGAAGTCAATTGAAGGCGTAGCTGAAAAAGGCATACACAAACACCGTCTAGACGACAATTAAAGAAAAAGAAACGCATATAGCTGTTGTAAATGTTCAACACAATCTAGGCCTAATTCAATTTTTTTGAAGTTGAAAGATCACAAAATATTAGTTGAAATTACCATCTGTTCAACGGAAAACATTTATCTCATTAGTGCGCACGAAGTACAAGGCTTCATAAAGCATGATAGGATTGAAAGAGTTACCATTCAATATTATTTCTATCGATAGCGGTTTACCAAATATCATTTTCTCACTAATATTTGCCAACAAAAGGGTCACAAGCAACTCCGGTAGAAACATGTGTCACTTCAAAACAGCATCTGAAACTTTCTATAATCAATTGTCAGCCTGCATTGAAGGTATTGAACGATGGTTGAGTGATAGCAGACTGTTGCTGAGTTGGCAGAAGACGAACTTTATGTGGTGTTGCACACGGTAACGACTCAAAGAATGTCATCGCCAGCCTATCGGAATTGGTACCTCCATCTTCCATCCTGTTCCAGTGCTACGCTATCTCGGTGTGTTTTTCGACAGTCATATGTCTTTTACGACTCATGAGTAGTAAGCAAGTGACAAATACTGGATAGCGCAAGATGGCCGCCGTCGTGTCTGAGTCCCCCCCCTCTGGAACGACAGTGTCGTGGTGTGCCGTCCAGGTTGGCCGAGACAAGTCGCTGACGTCCCCCCCCTCTGGAACGACAGAGTGTGAGACTCGGGTGAATGGATCCGACCGCCTGGTGGACGTGGGCGACCGTCTAGGTTGACGTGGGCGACCGTCTAGGTTGACATGGGCGACCGCCTAGGTTGTCTTGGATGGTGAAACGGAGGCCAGATTCGGATTCAGCGTGAAATTCTGCATCTGTATCGTGAATTTGAAAGCAATCGGAGATAAAAATTTTTTCGCTGAGGTCCCCCCCCCCTTTGCTCTAACTTTGGTTCTAGTGGACGGATTTTGTTCGTTCGAGTTGCATTGGAAAGAGGATGAAACACTGCTCGACCACATTTTTGGTTGCGAGTCAATCGGAGCAGCCGTTCAAAAGTTAGAGCGGTTACAAGATTTTAGGTCGGAGCTCACCTGAAAAAATCCTAAGTGTCAGAGTGACTTTGTATGGTAAAAATTTGAAAATTTTCCAAAGTGTGGAATTTGATGAAACAAACTTTGGTAAAGGTCCCAGGTCGAAATTCCACACTTTGGAAAATTTTCAAATTTTTCCCATACAAAGTCACTCTGACACTTAGGATTTTTTCAGGTGAGCTCCGACCAAAAATCTTGTAACCGCTCTAACTTTTGAACGGCTGCTCCGATTGACTCGCAACCAAAAATGTGGTCGAGCAGTGTGTCATCCTCTTTCCAATGCAACTCGAACGAACAATATCCGTCCACGAGCACCAAAGTTAGAACCCAGGGGGGGGGTCAGCGAAATTTGATGAAACAAACTTTGGTAAAGGTCCCAGGTCGAAATTCCACACTTTGGAAAATTTTTAATTTTTCCCATACAAAGTCACTCTGACACTTAGGATTTTTTCAGGTGAGCTCCGACCTAAAATCTTGTAACCGCTCTAACTTTTGAACGGCTGCTCCGATTGACTCGCAACCAAAAATGTGGTCGAGCAGTGTTTCATCCTCTTTCCAATGCAACTCGAACGAACAAAATCCGTCCACTAGAACCAAAGTTAGAACAAAGGGGGGGGGGTCAGCGAAATTTGATGAAACAAACTTTGGTAAAGGTCCCAGGTCGAAATTCCACACTTTGGAAAATTTTTAATTTTTACCATACAAAGTCACTCTGACACTTAGGATTTTTTCAGGTGAGCTCCGACCTAAAATCTTGTAACCGCTCTAACTTTTGAACGGCTGCTCCGATTGACTCGCAACCAAAAATGTGGTCGAGCAGTGTTTCATCCTCTTTCCAATGCAATTCGAACGAACAAAATCCGTCCACTAGAACCAAAGTTAGAACAAAGGGGGGGGGTCAGCGAAATTTGATGAAACAAACTTTGGTAAAGGTCCCAGGTCGAAATTCCACACTTTGGAAAATTTTTAATTTTTCCCATACAAAGTCACTCTGACACTTAGGATTTTTTCAGGTGAGCTCCGACCTAAAATCTTAAATGGCGTCTCACATCTAAACGAAGACAGATAGGAACAAGCCAATTCTTTCAGTGAATTTGTCTCACTCTTAGCTTTCAAACGAGCTATCGCACGACAAAATCCGTCCACTGGAAGCCAAAATCGAAGCAAGCTGTCCAGAGGGGGGGGGACGTCAGTGAAATTTCAAAATTTGATGAAAAATGTTTTGGTGACGGTCCCAGGTCGAAATTCCACACTTTGGAAAATTTTCAAATTTTCACCACACTGGAGCTCCCACACTTAGGAATTTTTTCACTTGTGGCATGTTACATGGTCATGTGCTGACGCACCAACTTCCCGTGGTCATATGAGAATGGTTGAGGTGTCATATTATAGAGAATGATAAGACAAATCGTTTGCAACAAACCGCATGTCGCTACAATGAATACTTTCGGAGATAGAGCCATTTTAAGTTTTCTTCCGAGCATATATAAACCCCCGACAACGCAAGTCTGATCACTTCATCGAAAGACGAGGTAAGCGACGGTCGTCGCTCTGAGCTCCCGATATCGGGTGTTTCAAAGGACTCTATCTTTTGAAGTAGGCAAGCTATCTTCTTACTTCAAAGTTTGTGTGATAGAGTTTGATAATGTCTTTACTACTGATAAAATTTTTCAAAAGTAGTATGAGTAGTAAAATGTGGAATTTTTTAAAAATTCTTAATTTTCAGTTTTTTCAAAGTTTTAACATGTAGACTAAGGTTTTCAAGTATGCTGAGTTCAAATCTGCTATCAGATTTCAAATTTAACTAAGTCTAAGGCAGCTTTGAGGGGTTAGATCCCAGCTACTGTTCACTACCTTTGACTCGGCGTTCCTGTTACCACTTCGGGGCAGTGACAATGATGTCTTCAGCTGTAAAGAGCGGGTATCGGGGAAGATCTCTCACTTCCCTAGTGATCAGTACAAGGCCTTCGGGCTGTCTACGGGATCTAGTGCCACTCACTACACTCAAATCTATCATCTCACTAAGTGTAAAATCATTCTTTTCCGTTTTTATAAACTAGGAATCAATCGTTTGCTATCAAACGTTTACGGAATTATAATCATTGTTTTCCCCTTTTCACTTCAGAAAATGGTTAACTACAATAATGCAAAGACGGCTTTTAAGCTTTGCGTTTGTGCAAAGATTTTTCGTAGTGATGCCTTCAAGAAGCATTCTTGTGTAAATAAGCGAATGGTAGGGGGCATTCGATACTTTTGTAGCAGCCATAATGCATCTCGCCTTGTCGAGACGCTACCGGAGTGGCATGCGAAGCATAGCAGCTGCAGTCAACCAGAGCTGACTGAGGAGGCGAAGCAAAGTCTCTTCAGCTCAGAGTTGAAAGCTCTGGAGACTCAGTGTGCTGTCGAGGCTATCGCGTCAGCAAAGCCTCCCTCATCTTTTGCACCAGCAAAGGCTCTCTCACCCACCCCGATTCTGGAGACTCAGTGTGCTGTCGAGTCTATCGCGTCAGCAGAGGCTCCCTCTTCTAGTGTGCCAGCAAAGGCTCTCTCACCCACCCCGATTGAGTCTTCTCCGAAGTCGAGTAAATCCTCCTCCTCCTCTAGCGATGAGTCGGCTACTAGTAGCAGCGACAGTGAGGAAGAGGAGGAGGAGGAAAAAGGCTCGACGAAGGCTGACCTAGTCGAGAGTGTCTACCTCGATAGCGAGGTAGAGGCGGTGAGGGAAGTTGACCTCGATAGCGAGGTGCAGCCGGCTAAGTTATCGAGCAGTGGTGGGATTGCGGCTCAATGTCGCAACTTCATTATGCGCCCACCACTGGTCGATAACTATGACAAGTTGAAGAATGAGTTGGGAGGTGTGGAAGAGGGACTGCTTCTTCTATAATGCGAGTTCCGAGAACCTCTCGCGAGTCACTCAGGAGCTCAAGAAGACTAAAGCTAGTCTTTTTGAGAAAGAAGGAGAGCTCGATCGCGAGAGGTTCTCGCACCTCGCTAGTAAGGCTAGAGAAGAGCAGCTCCTGATCGAGAGAGAGAGTCAGGAGAAGGAGTTGAGAAAGATGAGGGAGGAGGTGGAAGGGCTGCGAAAGCAGTTGGGGAAGGTGGTTGGCGACTAATCAGGAGCTGCACCAGCAAGTGATGAGTAGCAGTACTCGTCGATCAAGTCGCCTCCACATTCCCCTGGATAAGAAAGGACGTGTGCCCGCAAGACCGCTCCTCTGTGAACGTGGCAGAGACGAGATGTGCTACAGCAGGGCTAAAAAAGGTATCGATGCCTTCATTTTACATTCGACCATAAGGAGGCAATCACAGGATTCCTGTTCGAACCACGTCCGGAGAAGATCTGTAAGTTAAAACAAGTAACTTAGAGTTCAAGATGATAACTAACAACTTCTTTCTTTACAGATATCAAAGAGAAGCGCCCACCTGCTTCCGTCAACGAGCCGGAGGCGAAGCGGCAAGCTTGAGTCCCATAGTCCTTCAATTATCCCGAGAACGAACCATCGGCTCTCTTAAGGCCACCTAGGGGCAAGACATGATAGAACCTCCACGCGGTTTGCCCTGGGCAGTCTTTCGGACTGGCGAATACTATCATTAAGTTGAATCTGCTATCAGTCAACTTGA